>VDFB02337996.1:0-27100 GCA_007258455.2 Sequoia sempervirens
AAGCTTCTCACAAGAGTATCACCACTCAGAGATCAAGAGACAACATGACCACTATCAGACTCTCAAAAATAACCAAAATCACTACTACAATCGTAATACAATGCCCTCATAAAATAGAATTACATTCTAAGGAAAGAGAAGCCAACAAAATATTTTCCATTAAATCTAAAACCTAATAATGAATGGTCTAGATTTACAATATATCCTTTATTTAATGTATGTCGAACATTCTACCAGTTTCCTTAAAAAGTTAACAAGCTCACCTTTCACTCTGTGTTGCCATTGTATACATCTATCGATGTAACTAGGAAACATATATATATGTATATATATATCCACATATAATTGAAAGGTTGAGACACATTTTCCCAAAAAAAATCCACTTGTCGAACACCATGCAAGAGCAACATGAGGGTGTAAACATCATCTCTTTAATTGCTAAGGGTCGAAAGGACCATAGTCTCTAAACACCATCTAAACTTCTTTGTTCTCATAGGCTTAGTTAAAGAATCAACACCATTCATCAAAGTCTCTACATTAACAAGCTTCACCCTGCCATCTTCAAATATATCTCTAGAAAAATGATACTATACATCAATTTGCTTGGTCCTAGCATGAAATGTCAGATTCTTGGCTAGACATATTGCACTCTAACTGTTACAATAGCTTGTCACTACACCTTGTTTTATTCCAATATCTGAACATAGTCTCTTAAGCCAAATGGCTACTTTACAAGTGATGGAACTTTCAAATATTGCAAAATTCAAAATGCTCATATTAGAAACCCTAAGAAATTTTATCTAAAAATCTTTTTTACATCTATTGTAGGGTTCTTATAGGAGGTTTAGGGTTTTGTTTGTTGCTTGATGCTCTATTCTATTACTAACTATGTATTGCTTATTATCGGTCACACAAAATATTTCATGATCATTAGTGTCACCATGTGACTGGCCCTTCTTGTATCTAGGTCTAAATCACTTAACTTCTATATCCTTTGTATTAAGTGACACAAAATTCTTGAGCCTACTATTCTCATGTCATCCTAAAGAAGTCCCCTCTTTTAGAACAACTAATGAGCACATGCTTAAAAGTTCCAACTTAAGTCCCAATGACCCTCATAGCCATATTGCTCATCACTGATTCATCCATAGGTTTATACCTTGAATTAGCGATGAGTGATGCTACGATGTTTTCCTTTAACATCGCTCATCACTAATGGCTTTTGAGCCTTCAAGTTTGAATTAGCAATGAGCGATGCCCCGATCTTATGTTCTTGTTGCTCATCACAGATCGTCATTGAAAAGATAAATTTCAATTAGTGATGAGTGATGGATGTCCTCTAAATGGTTTTTTTCTTTCGCTAATGGGATATGATCCTATGAGTGATTTCTTCTATGCCATTTTTTGTATGTAGGTTGTACGGGTCTAAATCTGGTGCTTTTGGAACATCTCACATCATAGATGGGATCTTGGGCACAAGGTTTGAATTAGTGATGTGCGACAGAAGGATGAATGTGACCAAAGGTCAGACCACAAAACTAGGGGCTAAAGATCATAGTAGGGATGTTTACATCATTGATGGATCCAAGAAAAGATGAAGTAAATCAGCGATGAGTGATGACCATTAATCATAAGGGCAACGTGGCATGATCCTAGTGATTCTGCATAAAGCAAAAAGGAAATTAGTGAAAGGAATGGGGAATCGTTGATAAAGTTTTAAAGCAAGGTGATCCAATGGACATAAAATCATCGCATAAGTGAATTCATTGCTAATTGAACCTTGAAATTTTGGGAGGATCATCAATGAAGCAATGGAGCATATAAAGAAAGTTTCATTTTAAGAAATTGCTCCTATGTACTTTGCCGATATTAATGAAAAGCATGAATTAGGTTGCCAATACATGCTAATTGTCAGATCAGCTATGATTAATCAAGATTAGAAAAGAATGTGGCAGCATTTGAGACAACTTTGTTGTATTCAAGTAGTAAGTTGATAATGGTCAAAAAAATAATGCTCATGGCCACCTTAGATGAAGTTTTAATTTCTCTAGGATGAATGTGTTGCAAGGTGTGACCCTTGGTCTTCCTTGCAACACTAACGATTGGGTTTGTTACATGGTATAATCACCTCTTGTGGTTCTTAACCGAAGCTTGTATCGGGCATTAATAGGTTGATCTTTTGGTGCAACGACAAGTCCAACAATTTGTATCAGAGCTGGTCACAGGTTCAAACCCCACCCTTGTGCTAGGGGGATTGTTGTAAGGTATGACCCTTGGTCTTCCTTGCAGCACTAACACTTTGGTTTGTGATATGGTCGAACCACCTCCTATGGTTCTTAATCGAAGCTTGTATTGGACATTGATAGGTTGATGTTTTGGTGCAACAACAAGTCCAATAGAATGGCCCAAATTCAGAGCTCAAGTGATAAGTTACCAATTTGCTCGTGTAAGGAGTTTTAAATCATTAATTCTGCATGCTTGAATTTTCTATTTAATGCAAGTTGATCATTTTTTGTTCAAACTATCTTTTTAGTCTACAATAAAAGTAAGGTGTGTGTAGTAAAAGAGATTGAAAAGGCTATAAGTTTTCCTATGAAGAGTTTCAGTATTTTCATCCTGAGTGATGACCATTACAATTATAAGGAGACAGCGTGGCATGATCTGGCGATTCCACATAAAGCAAAAAGGAAATTAAAGTGAAAGGAATGGGAAGCAGTGGAGATTTTAAAGCAAAAGGTGATCAATGGACTAAAAATCATTGCATAAATAACTTCATCACTAATTGCACCTTGAATTTTGGGGAGGATTAGTGATGAAGCGATGAAGTGTATAAAGAAAGCTTCTCTCTAAGAAAATATGGTCCTATGTACTTCACTAATATTAATGAAAAGCATGAATTAGGTTGGTGATACATGCTAATTTTTAGATCAACTATGATTAATCAAGGTTAGAAAAGAATGTGGCAACATTTGAGATAGCCTCACTATTTTCAAGGAGCAAGTTGATAATGGTAAAAAAAAAATGCTCATTGCCACCTTAGATGAAGTTTAATTTCTCTAAGATAGATGTGTTGCAAGGTGTGACCCTTGGTATTCCTTACAACACTAACGCTTGGGTTTGTGACATGGTTTAACTGCCTCATGTGGTTCTTAACCGAAGCTTGTATTGGGTATTGACAGGTTGATCTTTTGGTGCAGCGACAAGTCCAACAATTGGTATCAGAGCTGGTCACGGGTTGGAGCCCACCCTTGTGCTAGGGGAGTTGTTGTAGGTGTGACCATGGTCTTCCTTAGCACTAACACTTTGGTTTGTGATGGTCCGAGACCACCTCCTATGGTTCTTAATTAAAGCCTTGTCGGACATTAATCGATTCGTGTTTTGGTGCAATGACAAGTCCAATAGAATGGCCCCAAGTGAGAGCTCAAGTGATAAGTTACCAATTACCGTTCATATAAGGAGTTCTAAATCATTAATTACATGCTTGAAATTTCTATTTAATGCAAGTTGATGTCGTTGTTTATTCAAACCCTCTTTTGATCCTGATAAAAATGGAGTGTGTGTAGTAAAGAGATTGAAAAGGCTATAAGTTTTCTATGTAGAGTTTCAGTATTTTCATCTGAGTGATGACCATTAATTATAAGGGCAACATGGCATGATCCTGGTGATTCCGCATAAAGCAAAAAGGAAATTAGTGAAAGGAATGGGGAACCATTGATAAAGTTTTAAAGCAAGGTGATCCAATGGACATAAAATCATCGCATAAATGAATTCATTGCTAATTGAACCTTGAAATTTTGGGAGGATCATCAGTGAAGCGATGGAGCGTATAAAGAAAGTTTCATTTTAAGAAATTGGTCCTATGTAATTTGCCGATATTAATGAAAAGCATGAATTAGGTTGCCAATACATGCTAATTGTCCAACCAGCTATGATTAATCAAGATTAGAAAAGAATGTGGCAGCATTTGAGACAACTTTGTTGTATTCAAGTAGTAAGTTGATAATGGTCAAAAAAATAATGCTCATGGCCACCTTAGATGAAGTTTTAATTTCTCTAGGATGAATGTGTTGCAAGGTGTGACCCTTGGTCTTCCTTGCAACACTAATGATTGGGTTTGTTACATGGTCTAACCACCTCTTGTGGTTCTTAACCGAAGCTTGTATCGGGCATTAATAGGTTGATCTTTTGGTGCAACGACAAGTCCAACAATTCGTATCAGAGCTGGTCACTGGTTCACACCCCACCCTTGTGCTAGGGGGATTGTTGTAAGGTGTGACCCTTGGTATTCCTTGCAGCACTAACACTTTGGTTTGTGATATGGTCGAACCACCTCCTATGTTTCTTAATCGAAGCTTGTATCGGACATTGATAGGTTGATGTTTTGGTGCAACGACAAGTCCAATAGAATGGCCCAAATTCAGAGCTCAAGTGATAAGTTACCAATTTGCTCATGTAAGGAGTTTTAAATCATTAATTCTGCTTGCTTGAATTTTCTATTTAATGCAAGTTGATCATTTTTTGTTCAAACTATCTTTTCAGTCTACAATAAAAGTAAGGTGTGTGTAGTAAAAGAGATTGAAAAGGCTATAAGTTTTCCTATGAAGAGTTTTAGTATTTTCATCCTGAGTGAATTGGTATGAAATTAGGTTCTCTGGTCTATTTAGGATTTATGTTGCTTGTGTTGTCTACAATTATTGGTATTGGGGTGCTTCTCTTGTGGGTCTTGAGTCAAGAATACTTTTAATTATCACTCTTTTAGTTTTGGAGAAGATGGGAAAAGTTGGTGCAACAATTCCACCTATTTGGAGATCTAGCCAGCTAAGTATGTTTGAGTGTTGTGAAGACATAACTGAGCATGAAGCCATGGATTATCTTAAGATTTCAAAGGGTAAAAGGAGGGATAGAGGCCACAAGAAGAAATCAATTGTGCATAGTACTTATCGCTTGGGGAATAGGACCCTTCTAGGTGAAGTGGTCAAGTGCAAAGGCAAGGGACTAGCACTTCTGATGAAGAAGGTCAGGAAAAAGGAGAAGATCCATAGGGCTTGCTTGGGTAAACACAACTCTCCTATCATTCTTATGGGCTCTCCTTTGGATGTTGAAGCTAACACTAGTTCATACTATGGCCACTACCTCCATTCTCTAGTGCCATATATAGGAGAAATGATGACGACGTACTGATAATCCCTCCAATTGTGTCGAGGACAAGGAGTAGACGAGTAGTTTTGGATGCCGATGACTTTGAATATTATCACCTCCTACTTTTCATTTTCGATGAGACTATGGTCTTTGCATAGGAGCTTTTTGTTTTTACATGTCTTTGGTTTGTCTTTTGTGTTCTCACGCTGGTGTGGAAGGTCTTTGAGAAGATATGAATGAAATGTTTTTTTGTTTCAAGCAACGAATGTTGTGACAATGACAGTTACTATCCTGCACATGTTTTTTTCATGTTGTCCTCCCTTGTTTACAAATGATTGCTTATGAAGCCATTTGGGATTTCTCTGAGGAGTCAGTTAGAATTAGGTTTTTGAAATGAACTCAAATGAAGATTGAAATTGTAATTTATATGGATGCTTGTTGCTCCCCTTCATATATAAAAGGGTATTTCATGGCTGAAAAAAGAGAGTTCATAATTCTGAGTCTAGACATGGTCACAGTAAATACTATGCTCAAAAAGGAAAAAATAGAATGTAAATAGGCACTCTAGTAGATATGTCACAAGAAAGTTTAAGATGAAAATTTATACTGTATATGAATCTTAAATATGGTTTTACAAAGGAATGTCAAAAATCAAGAAGAATTATAGTTTTAGAATGTTGCTCTCCTATGTGTTTTCTTCCAAGCTATGAATGGAGTTGTTAATGATGGTTTCATTTGTCTTCTTTTCATTTGCACAAGAATGGAAGAATTAGTTCTATGCTTTAGTTCAATGAATTGATTAAATGCTAAATGAATTCATTGGTTTGTAAGAAAAGGATATATGATTCAGTAAGGAAGTGATATTTTGCGGACACGGTGAGTTAAATGTTACAAAGTACCATTCTAATAGTCCACTAATTTATGAGATTCAATCAAAATTGTACTACTAATTGATTACCAGTTGTACCTCTTTTCTTCCTTAGATGAATTAACGAATAATTTATTAGTTTACCTTTTAATCAGTTGAGCCAGTATTGAATTGGGCCTGGATTCAAGATGAAGAATGGTTCACAAAATACTTTAAGCTACAATGTCACAAATATAAGTATGAAATAACACTTCATGAAATAGATAACACTTCTATTTAAGGTATGTCAAGCTTTTGATAAAGTGATTTTCATGAAGTAGCACATTTGTGTGAAGAAATACTCTCAAACTGAACATTGAAATATTATTGAAGATTTTTGAGATTTCTGGATTTTTGATTGTGTTTAAGTTTTTTCATCAACCTTTCGGATCACACTCAGTGATCCATCATCAGGATGATAAAGAGCTAAGGAGATGAGAAAAGGTAAGATGCAGACCTAATTTGCTTAAAAGGAAGAGAGGTGAGAAGTTGGGGAGAGAGAAGGGTACAAAGACCGAGACAAGAGAGATAAAGTAAGACCAGAAATTGAAAGAATTAAAAAATAATAAGAGAGAAAAAAAATATAAGAATGAAATTTTTTAAAAACAATTCTAACGCAAAATAGTAAAGAATATTGTATTTGAAACTATTAATGTTATCTTTGATATTGAAAATACTAACTATTAAAACAATAACGTAAATAGGAAAGAAAATTAAATTTGAAACTATTAATGTTTTATTTCTTATTGAAAATAATATTTAAGGAAACACAAACATATAATAAATAATATTATATTATTTATTATATTATATTATATTATATATATAATAAATTATATTATATTTGAAAGAAAATTAAATTTGAAATAAAATTATATATTTGAAAGAATAATATATTAATTTAATAAAATGAAGCAAATAAAAAATTCCTTTTTTCAACCTCAATTCTAATGTAAAATAGAAAAAAGAATAATATATTTGAAACTATTAATGTTATCTTTGAAATTTAATTTCTTTTAGTTAATCAGAGATTGCTTCCTTAGTTAATCTTGAGATTGCTTCCTTAGTTAATGCAAAGTTAATGCAGAGATTGCTTCCTTAGTTGAGTTATGCCTAAGATCTACATTTTTTTCTTTCCAAGATGTCATCTATGAACAAGTTGATGGGGTAGCTATGGGCTCTCCTCTCTCTCCTATCATTGCCAACCTTTATATGGAGCATTTTGAACAGGTTGCCCTCATGTCCTTCCCCCTCAAGCCAAGATGGTGGAAGAGGTATGTAGATGACACTAATGTGTGTTGGCCCCATGGCATTGACAAATTAGAGGAATTTCATACTCACCTCAACAGCATAGCGTCGTGCATTACCTTTACCAAGGAGCTTGAATTTGATAACAAATTACCTTTTCTTGATGTTTTACTCCTTAAAAAGTTTGACGGATCCCTTGGTCGTCAAGTCTACTGCAAAGCAACCCACACAGACTTATACCTCCATTCCTCATCCCATCATCACCCCAGCCAAAAATTTGGGATATTAAAAACCCTGGCCACGAGAGCTTACCGAATTTGTGATGGTGACCACTTAGATCAGGAATTAGACCACCTTCGTTGTGTCTTCAGATTAAATGGGTATACCAACAAACAAATTTCGAGAGCTCTTAGACACTCCAATCCGAGCCTCCTTCACAAACCCAAGTCTAATTCCTCACAACCGGTATCTCCCCCCTTTGCTTCTTTACCTTTTGTTGAAGGCATTTCTCACAAAATCTCCAAAATCCTCCTTAAGAAAGGCTTGCGGTGTGCCTTCAAACCTTGTGCCACCTTAAAAAATCGTATCCCCCCGCTTAAAGACCCGAGAGACAACTTGCATAACTCAGGTGTCTACAAAATTGTTTGTTCTTGTGGTATTCCTTATATTGGTGAAACGGGTCGCTCGTTCAACACCAGAATTAAAGAACATGGTGCTGACATTAAACACGAGCGTATCGTCAAATCCGCACTTGTCGAGCACTCCTCTTCTACTAAGCATCACATTTGCTTAGAAAGTACTCAAATCTTGTTCAAAGAGGAAAACCCCTATAAGAGGAAGCTGAAGGAAGCCATAGGAATCATCAACCATCCAACCAACCTCAATCGTGATGAAGGCTGGAATCTAAGCCTCTCTTGGCGCCCTCTTCTTTTGAACTTACGTAACCAGTGCTGACCCCCGTTCCCTTTCTCTTCCTTCGTCCCTTTCTTTCCTTCGCACTGTGTTTCTTCCCCCGTGTTTCTCTTCCTCGCCCTCCTCCCCTCCCCCCTCTTTTAGGTTGCTCTCTTTCTTTTATTTGAATGCTCTCTATTCCTTTTGTTTCATTACTTATCAATTTATTAATTCCTTGTGTCCTTTTCATTTTAATTTTCCTCTCGTTTTTTCTCTTATTTTGTTTCTAATATATTTTCAAATAGATATTATTTTCAATATTACATATATCTTTGATAATTTCCAATATAGTATTCTTTCATATTCATTATTCTTTCTTTCATTATTTTTCTCTCATATTTTATTCTTCTTTTTTTTCACTAATGAGCTTTCAAATACTATTATATTATACTTTCAAATATAATATACCTTCCTTCGTGAATTTTCTTAGCTTTCTTTAATTTCATTTTAAATTCTAGCATTCTTTAATTTCTTTTCAAATTTAATATTCCTTCTAATTTTACGTTAGTGTTTAAATAGATTTGATTTTCAATATTAAATTTATCTTTGATTGTTTCCAATTTATTATTCTTTCAAATTTATTATTCTTTCTTACATTAATTTTCTTTCAAATATAACTTTCTTTCAATTATACCTTCTCACATGAATTTTCTTACTTTTTTCATTAATTTTCTTAGTTTCAAATTCTTGATTCTTTCAGCATTAAATTTTACATTATTTTCTCTCTTAAATAGTTTTTATTTTTATTATAATATTATTAGTCTTTTTTACATTTAGTGTTTAAATGAATATTATTTTCAACATTAACTATAACATTAATAATTTCAAATTTATTTTCTTTCTTCTTTTTTATGTCTTTGTTATGTCATTTTTAGCAGATATTATTCTATCAAATATAATATACCTTCCTTCGTGAATTTTTCAAATTCTATTATATTATTCTTTCAAATATAATATACCTTCCTTCGTGAATTTTCTTAGCAATCTTTAATTTCATTTTAAATTCTAGCATTCTTTAATTTCATTTCTAGTTTATTATTCCTTCTAATTTCACGTTTGTGTTTAAATAGATTTGATTTTCAATATTAATTTTAACTTTGATTGTTTCCAATATATTATTCTTTCAAATATATTATTATTTCTTACATTAATTTTCTTTCAATATATTTTTTCTTTCAATTATACCTTCTTCATGAATTTTCTTACTTTTTTCATTAATTTTCTTAGTTTCAAATACTTGATTCTTTCATCATTAAATATAACATTATTTTCTCTCTTAAATAGATTTTATTTTTATTATAATATTAATAGTCTTTTCTACGTTAGTGTTTTAATGAATATTATTTTCAATATTATCTATAACATTAATAATTTCAAATTTAATTTTCTTTTTCCTTTTTGTCGTTGTTTTGTCATTTTTTAGCAGATATTATTTTCCAATATCAAATAGCACATTAATAGTCCTTCTTAAATAGATATTTTTTCTAATATTAAATTTAATATCCTTTCTTACTTTATGTTAGTGTTTCCTTAAATATTATTTTCAATAATAAGTATAACATTAATAGTTACAAATTTAATTTTCTTTCTTATTTTACGTTTTTGTTTTAATAGATAGTTCTTTCAATATTAAAGATAACATTAATAGTTTCAAATATATTATTCTTTTCGATTTTACATTAGAATTGAGGTTGAAAAAATGAATTTTTTAATTGCTTCATTTTATTAAATTAATATATTATTCTTTCAAATATATAATTTTATTTCAAATATAATTTTCTTTCAAATATAATATAATTTATTATATTATATAATATAATATAATATAATAAATAATATAATATTATTTATTATATGTTTGTGTTTCCTTAAATATTATTTTCAATAATAAATAAAACATTAATAGTTTCAAATTTAATTTTCTTTCTTATTTACGTTATTGTTTTAATAGTTAGTATTTTCAATATCAAAGATAACATTAATAGTTTCAAATACAATATTCTTTACTATTTTGCGTTAGAATTACTTTTAAAAAATTTCATCCTTATATATTTTTTTCTCTCTTATTATTTTTTAATTCTTTCAATTTCTGGTCTTACTTTATCTCTCTTGTCTCGGTCTTTGTACCCTTCTCTCTCCCCAACTTCTCACCTCTCTTCCTTTTAAGCAAATTAGGTCTGCATCTTACCTTTTCTCATCTCCTTAGCTCTTTATCATCCTGATGATGGATCACTAAGTGTGATCCGAAATGTTGATGAAAAAACTTAAACACAATCAAAATCCATAAATCTCAAAATCTTCATGGCGGATTGTGGAAATCTCATAGCATTAATGAAATATTATGTAATGGGATTACCCTCCAAGGGTTTCATAGAGGCTGAGGAGAAGAAGTGAAGTACTAATTTCTTTACTTAGGTGTTCACCAATCCTCAACCTAGCTGATAATTGGGTTGTGGCATGCTCATAGGGTAGAATTGACATTAAGTTTAGTTCTAAAAAAAAACCAACAACAAGCATGAGTAGTTGCCATATACTCTACTTCAATAGTGGACAAAGCAACCATAGTCGGCTGCTTACTCATCCAACTAATTACACCACCAAATGAAGTAAACACATAAGCACTAGTAGATTTTATGCTATCAACATCACTTGCCCAGTTCATATAACCATGAATATCAAGGGAAAAATTTTCTTTAGTTATATTACTATGATAACATAAGAATAGTCTGAGGTACCCCTCAAATACATAAAGACTTTGTTAACAACATCATAATGAACTCTACTAGGATTAGACATAAATCTGGAACAAACTCCCACTACTTGCACAATGTCCAATCTAGTACAAACCATAGCATACATTTAAGCTTCCAACTGCACTCTAGTAAGGCACTCTACTCATCTCTTGCATCTCTGATGCAAGTGTTGGACAATTTAAAATAGATAACTTTGTTCCAATAGAAATAGGAACACAAAATGGACTACAATCCAGCATATCAAACCTCTGTAAAATTGAATTCACATACTTACTTTATCCAAGCCATAGCTTTCTATTTAGTCTATCTCTTTTAATTTCCATCCCAAGAATGTGTTTAGCTGCACCAAGATCTTCCATTTCAAATTTAGTAGCAAGTTGAGATTTTAGTTCTGAAATCATACCATTCCCTTTGCCAATAAATAAGATATCATCAACACATAATACAATAAACAAGGAATGATCACCAGCAATTTTACAATAAGCACAATGATTTGATTTAGAATGCTCAAATCTCAAACTCATCACATATATATCAAATTTTTGGTACCACAATCTAAGACTTTGTTTTAAGCCATACAAATATTTCTTCAATTTGCAAACCTATTTACTTTTACCTTTGGTTGTTTCATATAAATATCCTCCTCCAAATCACCATGAAGGAAAGCAATTTTCACTTCCATTTGGTCAACCTCTAAATCAAAAGTAGTAGCAATAGAAAGAAAAAAAATATGGATGTCATTTTTGTAATGGGAGAAAATATCTCACCATAATCAGCTCCCTCAACTTGATAGTAACCCTTTGCAACCAACCTTGCTTTGTATTTCTCAATACTTCCATTTGAACCAATCTTTTTCTTGAACCATTTACAACCAACAGGTTTTTTTCCTTTAGGAAATGGTACAAGATCCCATGTATCATTCTTTTTCAAAGACTCCATTTCTTTGTCCATAACAATCTTCTAGGATTTTTCATCATTCATACCTAGTGCCTCTTCTACAAATGTGGGTTCATCCATGTTAGTATTTAAAGAAAAAATACATCACCAATCATCAAGTGTATACCTTTCAAATGGTTGTCTATGTCTTTTAGACCTACATGAACAGGTTGGGTTGGAGGTTCTTCCTCCTCTTCTGAAGATCCAAAGCTAGATGAGCTCTCCTCAACTTCTTGTCTATCCTTGGGCCTCGATTCAACATTCTTAGGTGTAGAAGGAAATTGAATCACATCTTCCTATTTATTTTGTTTTGGCTTCAATGTAATAGAAGAAGGCTTAGTTTCTTTAAAAATAAAATTTCTACTATGTATTATCTTCTTTTCAATAGGATCTCAAAGCTTGTATCCTTTCATACCATAACTATATCCAATGAAGATGCATTTCACATCCTTCTTCTCCAACCTTTTTTGCTTCTCCTTTGGTACATGTGCATATGCCTCACAACCAAAAACTTTAGGATGTCTCAATGAAGGCTTCTGACCCGACCATGCCTCTATATAGGTATCTTATCAACAAGAGTTGATGTAGGAGACCTATTAATAAGGTAACAAATAGTAGCAACAACTTCAGCCCAAAACCTTTGTTCTAGGCCAATAACACTCAACATACTCCTAGCCTTCTCCATTAGTGTCTTGTTCATTCTTTCTATAACTCCATTCTATTGTGGAGAATACAATGTTTTTTTCTGTCTATGAACACCACAATCTTAAAAAAATCTATAAAAATCATTAGAACAAAATTCACTATCATTATTAGTCCTTAAACTTTTTTTTTCTTTCTAGTCTGCAACTCAACCATTGCTTTAAATTCCTTAAATCGACTAAAAACTTCAAATCTACTCTTTAGAAAATATACCCATGTTGTTCTACTATAATAATCAATAAATGAAACATAGTATGTGGATTTACCAATCAAAGGAACATGTATAGGACCAAACACATCAAAATGAATAAGGTCCAATACACCACAAGATTTATGAGAACTCAAGTAAAACTGAACACAATTTTGTTTTCCATAAATGCAATGCTCACATAAATCTAATTTAAGATTACAATTAGACAAACCTTCAACAATGTTTTTATTTTCCAAGGTCTTAGACCCTTTTCTCCAATGTGGCCAAGTCTCTAGTGCCATAATATATTTTTTCTCTGAGGTAGGGCTATGTGCATGATCATCATGCAAAAATAAAACCTTTAGTGGCAAAAAATTCAAAATCAAAGTTTGACAACTTGACATAAAATTTGAATTAGTTATCTATACTATTTCAAAAATATCTGAGGAATAGAATCTATATCAAAGTGGCAGATAGTTTCTAAACTACTAGGTTTATTTAAAAAAAAATCTATTTGAGGTGAAAATTTGAAATTTCAAGAAGAAAAATAAGTAGGTGTTTTTCTAACCACCTATACAATAAATGATATTAATATTTTTTATAAGATTCTAGATATAAGTGAGACTCATGTCTGTCGATGCATATTTTTTGTAATTTTTTACCAAATAAATAATTCATTATAAGATTTTTTATTGAAATTTTTAAAATATAAAAGATATATGTCTAACCACCTTAACTTGGTCACCAACTTCATGAAATTCATTTTTTTAATCCTATAGTATGTGAAGCATAAAATGTGATGCATGTTTTCAATTCAAAAATGCAATACCATTTGAAAGCTATAGATGTTTTTCAATCGGCCTATCAATCAGGGACTTTAGTCATAATTCAAATAGAATATGAATAGTAATTATTTATTAAATTCAAGTAAAAAGAACAATTTATATTGGTAAAAAGCTAAGAATCTCCTTAAAACCCTTTTAGTTTCATGTGAATTTTGGGTAAAAAAGTCATCTGACCATATGGGTACATACCCATCATATACAGCCACTTTTGGCCCCATCATGATCTATGCATGCCGATGTATTTTTTCGCCAGAAAGAGCTGCCAGCAGGTAGCAAAATCCATGACCATATGTTGAAGTTGAAACCCCCACTTCTTCAATAGACTTGCTTTTCATAAAAAGTATTATTGCACTCAACAATGCATGGATCTAGCTTATACAATGTAACATATTTAACACCTCTAGCAATCACCATAGGACCTATAACCATCTTGCATCCTACATTAGAAAATACTACCTACACACCAACATCTATTAGTTTTCTCATAGATAACAAATTTCATGCTAATCCAAGGATATGCAACACACCATTAATCCTTTTTATTCTACCATCAATAAACCTGATTTTAACTTTACCAGAGCCAACAATGTCTAAATAAGAATCATCACCCAAGTACACGTCACCTCCATCAAATTCTTCATACTCACAAAACCAACCTCTATTAAAGGTCATATGAAAATATACACTTGATTCAATTAACCATGCATCATTACCTACAAGATTTTCGAAAGCTACCATGAATGCATCGTCATCTTCATTCTCAAACTCATAATCATAATCAAATTTCTTCTTTTTCTTCTTTTTTTCTTTGCATTCCTTATGAACATGTCCATATTTACCACAATTCCATCAAATAACTTTGGACTTTCTAGGAGATTTAGATCTCCCCTAGACTTGGATTTTTCATGCTTCTCATTCTTCTTCCCTTTTTCCTTAGGTCTTCCACAAAGATTTAGGGCCTCCTTGGAAATGATGGATACCTTCCTCCTCATCTCTTTAGAAAAAAAATAATCCACCACATCTTCCATCTTCAAAATAACATAATTACTCCCAATATCCATAACAAGAGAATCCCATATTTATCAAGAAAAGAACAAAGCAGGATATGACATTTCTCCTCCTTATCCATTTTGATACCAACTAATGCCAACTGAGCCACCAACATATTGAATGCTTCTAGGTGGTCCATGATTCATCCACCCTCTTCCATTCTCAAGGAATACATATTCTTCCACAAGAAAATATTGTTCACTAAAGATTTGGCCTGATACATCTCACCAATCATCTTCCATAGTTTTTGTGCATGGGTCTCCTCATGGACATTAATTGAAACAAAGTATACCAAGCACAATCTAATTAGAACCTTGGATTTATGGTTCATAACATCATATTGAGTAGCCTAAGTAGTATTTACAGGCATTGAAACATTCTCATCAACAACATCCCACAAATCTCAATCTATCAACAAATCCTCCATCTCTAGCTTCCACATCTCAAAATTATTTCCAAAAAATTTCTCCACCTCTATTCTCTCTGATGAGCTTGACATCTAAAAAATTTCTGCAACAAGATCACAAAGTGTTTTCTGCACAAGCTCCCACTCAAATTTGGATTAGTTAAAAAAACCCAACAACCCACAACTGAAACCAAAGGTGATCAAGCTCTGATACCATTTGTAAGGAAGCTAAGGTAGCATAACTACTTCCTACACTAATCTTGAGGGGAGAATAATGCAAAAAATTTACAAATCTTTAACATTTATAGAAACTTAAATAGAAATAAATATAAATATCATGCATACCATGACATAGTGACCTACATGGGGAAAACCCTTTCAGAAGGAAAACCCCACACTCCAAAATCTGCCCAATATATTATTTAGTAAATCACAAAGATTACAATATACTTGCAAAGAAAACTTCTCATAGGAACTTATCACCACTAAGAGATCAAGAGACAACATGACCACTATTAGGCTCTCATAAATAATCGCAATCTCTATCACAGTCATAATACAACACCCTCATAAAATATATTTACATTAAAGGGAAAGAAAGGCTAACAAAATATCTGCCATTAGATCTAAAACCCTATAATGAACAATCCAAATTTATAATTTATCCTTTATTTAATGTATGTCAGCCATTCTAGAAGTATCTTGAAAAAGTTAACATGCTCACAGTTCACTCCATGTTGCGATTGTATACACCTATTGGTGTAACTAGGAAACATATATATATATATCCTATCAATAGTAAACCACATATAATTTCAAGGTTGAGACACATTTTCCCAATATTTTACATATTTTTCTTAATTTTTTTGAAGTTCAACTTTTATTTCTTGTGCCAATGCTTGATTAGCTACTTGATCTAGAGGTTCCACAAAACCATTATCTATTATATCCCAAACTTCTTTTGAAAAAATATTTATTTTAATTTATCATAAATCATAATTATTATTGTAGACACTTTAAATAGTCCTAGTCTGTATCACACATTTGATTTGATTTACTAAAACCATTTTTTCCCTTATTCAACATTCTTGGTTATTTTATTAAATAATCTTGTTTGTTTAATTAATTTCATTACTTTCTTTTATTAATTAGATAATCAACATTACTTGATTAATTTAATGGGGTTATGAAAGAGTTTATCATTCCACTTCAAATCAACACTAATCCCCCAATGGGATTAGGTTTGAGTGTTTAATTAGGTTTCCTTGATCAATTTCATGATATTTTCTACTTTTGATGGATTCTTAGTTAACATTTCAAATATTTCATTGGGACAACCTCCAACACATGTTCAGACAGGCTATATTAAAGGTTCAAAGGTGAAAGTTAGTAGAAGTATTCTTTGATGTATACCACACGTTTCAATTTAGATGTTGGTGTATAGACCACATTAGGGTTGAATAAATAATTTAGTGTCTCACATTTGACGTTATGTACCATGGTGTTCACTAAGTCACTACGAGCCATTGTATTTAGAAGCCTAAGACTAGTTGTCCATTGCGTTGAGTCATAGTAGTGCATCAAGATAACATCATCTCGAGAAATTACTTACCATGTTTAGTCACTGGTTGAGGTGTAAGGTGTCTTGCTAGAGTTTATTTTCTGTCAAGGCCAGGTGTGTCAAGGCGGTACATGACCTTGGAATACCCTATTCACTCACTCCTTGGATACAAATTAACCTTCATGTGGTAAGCCTACTGTGAGGAGACATTCCTTTATTACTACTAGCTAGGTTGTACTGGAATAGCATGTCTTATTTGTGATAAACCAATGACACTATTTTAGTGAATTATTATGGAAGAACTCATGCCATCATTTGATCACCTCATTGAGTCCCTTTACATGTTTTATTTTGTGTTTTTCAACTTGAAAAATAAAAAATAGGTAAAACATACATTTTAAAGATCCCCTTAGAAGACCAATGTATTTTCTTCACAACGCAGTGCTTTTGCACAAACTAGTGCTTTAATTTTTATTAAAATGAACTTTTTTTTAAACAACAATGATTTTTCAGATATCAACATATTTGCTAGTGAAAACAAAAATTTAAATAATGACATTTTTGTTTGAATAGTTTAACATTTCTATGAAATACTAATGCATTTGTAGAACAACAATGCTTATTCTTGATAGTATAGCACTTTTGCATAATTTGATAAAAAAACTAAAAAAATTCAAAAAAAAAAACAATTGGTTAAGATAAGGAAACCTAATAGGCTTTATGATACCAACATCCCTTAGCTTAACCAATTCCTCCTGCATTTTTAGAGGTAAGGTTGGATTGATTGGTCTTTGCTTCTGCTTGAAAGGCTTGGCGTCTTCTTTCAGAGGAATTTCATGTTGGAATAATTCCTCCCTATATGCTTTTAGATTATCATATTACCAGGCAAAGACATGTCTATATTTTCCTAATAAGGAAATCAACATTTTCTTGATCTTTGGTTTCATCTTCTTTCCTACATATACCTTTTTAGGGGCATTTTCAATCCCCAAATTCACTTTTTCTTGATCCTCTAGATGGGTGGTAGTTGTTTTAACCTTTCTCTTGTCCTGACTATCAAAGAATTTTTATAATGCTACAAGACCCTTGTGGATTTTTTTGTCTTCAACCTACTGAACTCATTCAAAAAGACAAAATCCTTATCATCTACAATTTCAACAAATGCACCAAAATCAACATCCTGACCTTCACATTCACAAAATATTTCAAAAATTTCAAAGTTTCTTCATCATATTTGAAAATTTCCAATTATGTACATTGTTAGGGATTGAGGGCCTTGCTTGTACCTCAACCTTAAATATACCTATGAAATTTATATCATCTAGTCTTAATTCATTGTTTACAAGTAAGTCTGCCACTTTTTTTTGTCATCTTTCCATCCAATCGATTCTAAATGCATTAAACTGCTCAATTGAATCCAAAATAACATTTCTATATTGTTTCAATATGTTATTCTTACATGTATATATAGATATTACTTGGGATATCACCAACTCAGAGTCACCGATTATCATTAACTTCTTTATCCCATGCCTTTTAGCCAACCTCAATCCTAGTAATTATATGGATGATTTTTCTAATTGTTAAGGATGGACTTTCCATTATGCCAGTTTGTATTATATGGATGATCTTGCAACCACATGGAGGCATCTCATTCTTATGATAATTAGAACTTTCATTTGAAAAACCTTTCTCTTGCCTAGAAATTATATTGCTTAGATCCTTCATGTTATTAGTAACATTATCAGTCTTGTCCTCCAAAGAACTTCCTTTAGCACTAGAGTTTTTATCCTCTTTCTTTGGAATTTTGAGGATCATTACATAATCCCTCCTCCCAACTTTACTAGTTTATCTACTGATATTATCAATATGGGAATCCATTTTGTAGGCCTCTTTCAATGTCTGGGGGGTTTATCTAGAAAGTGATAACTCATCTTGGCATCAAAGGCATTGTAATAGTTCACCAAATAAACACTATCATTTAATCTTAAATGAGGAGGTAGTCAATTCATGGCTTTTTGAAATTTCACATTAAAGTCAGTCACACCCTTATTAGATATTTTAACAATATTATTAAACTGATTGAAGAGAAACCTTGAATTAGTCTTATCACCATACTGCTCTTTGAACAACCTCTTAATTTCCTCCCAAGATCGAATGCTCTGAGAAAGAAAACTTCTATACCACTCTATAGCATCCTCTGTAAGTGACTGCATGAATAAATTCATCATGACATCCTCTGCTTCTAGCTCAAAATCATCCATAACATTGGACAATGCTTTGAGTTGGTCTTCACCACTCAAGGCATTATTTCTAGAGAATATAACCAAAGCAGGCATAAAATCTTCAAGAAATGGGTTACGACAACCAAGAATCCCAGTAAAGCACAAATACTTATATCTTTCAACTTGCATTGGTCTCCAAGTAACTCAATCTCTACAAGAATTTCTAGGCTCACCATCTTTCTGATGATCAAATTGAGTTGATCTTTTAAGGGAGGGGGACCACCGTGTGGAAGACCCTAGGTCATGGAGGGTCAAGATGCGAGAGGCTACCCTAACTTATGTCAGCTGAGTGTAATGTAAGGGGATGAAAGATGAGAGTAATGAGGACAATGAGGCCCCTTAATTACTCTTTAAACCTAAAATGAAGGAAGGGGCTAGGTGAGCTAGTTTCCAATTCTAGCACTACGCCTCTAGGAGCTCTCTATCTAAGGATAAAAGTGTAGTCTCTGGATGACAGTGCAGCATGTTGGCGTATCTAAAGCGCACTGGCTTCCATATGGCCAGACAAAAGTAAAGATGTGGTCAAACTAAGGAAAGCAAGCTAACGACCCAACTAACTAAATAAAGGGCCAGAATAATATGAGTAAATAAACAAAGTATTCTCTAATATTATAAAGTAGAAATGAAAGTGTAAGAAGAATAAGAAGGATCTCACCAAGGAATTTGTTTGCCAGTTGATCCTCCACAAAGCATGCATAGTTACACATAGAAGGAGGGAAAATGTTGGGTGGTTATATAGGGGCCTGCCTTAGTCGAACCCCCATTTAGGTGTTTCAACCTCCATGGACAACCAAGGAAATGAGATAATGAAATAGTATAGTAAAGACAATACAAACACTACAAAGTAGTATTATGCTACTCAACCGAGTGATAGAGGAGAGGAGAGGGAAGCTTACCACCTCCACCAAGAGCACACAAGGTTGCTTGGGGGAGAAATGAGAGGAACTCAAGCCTCTGTTGCAATGGCGTGGTCCCATACATGCTCTACCGAAGTGACAGAGTAAAGCTTTTGCTACAATGAAATGCTTGAATGCTTGGGGTGAGTTAGAAAGTGAGCTTGTGGAGTGCGAGAATGAAACCTTGAAGTGATAGAAGTTGTGAAGAGTTGGATTGAATGTTGAAGGCATGAATTTGAAGAGAATGAAGAAAAATGACCATATTTGGGCTGGTTGGCCAAAGGGGGCATTACAACTTCACTACCAATGAGAAGAGTAACACCTCTATAGGTTCAGCCATAGGAATCTTCCAAGGATATTTGCACACCTAATGGATGTCTGCACATAGCGTGAGCATCCCCAACATAAATTCCTTCGCTGATGCTCAAAATAGACACCAAGTGGACAACCAATAGCACAGGCTTAGGTGGAATTAAGCCTATGAACTTGGTTTTCTAAAGTAGATAAATGCAAAAAATGGATATGCATAGGGGATACAAATTCACTCTTATACATTTTTCCACCACTTTAGCAAGCATGAATACTTATGAGTGCTCGATAAATTAGATCAAAAAGAGAGTAGAGTTAGAAATGTATAACTAAACCATTGAGGAAGAAGTACTCGATCTGGCATACCTGAAGGTGCAGGAAAAGAAAAGGACTTCATAGGGCTTGGAACTATGAATTTAGAAAAACAAAGTGTTTTACAGGCCCGTAGACCTACAAGGAGGAAACCCCCAAAATATCTTGCATGAAGGAAGCCACAAGGAAGCGCCCTACAGGATCTTAATCCCATAGGAAAGGTATTCTCCACAAACTCAAGCATGAAGAATACTAAAAAAAGAACCCTATAGGCTCTCAGTCCTATAGGGAAGCTATTCTCCATGAACTCAAGCATGAATAATACCGAAAGAAGCACCCTATAGGCTCTCAGTCCTACAAAGGAGGCACCCCCAAGATCTCTCGCATGGAGGAAGATCAAAGGAAATGACCCTACAAGTTCTCTATCTTGCACGGAGGTATCCCCCAAGATCTCTCAGATGGAGGAACCCAAGAAAGTAGACTCCAAAGAGTCAGGAAGTGGTGACATGCCTACTTGCAGATAGAATATGTCAAAAGTAGCCATGTAGGCAAAAAAGTGAACAGTCACAAAAACCTTCAATAAGTAAAATTTTCAAAGGGGTCCCTCGGAAACCCTTAAAAAGGAGAGGGGTCCACTCAAGGGATGCACTATTTGAAAGGTAAGGTCTAGTCCGGCTACCCCCAAGCTAGACATGAAAGAATTCTATTCATAATAGGGAGTTTGAAAGAAGGGTCCCTTGGGAACTAGTCGTGAGGAAGAAGGGGGGTCCACTCAAGGGAGACATAATTCAAAAGTAGTTGTTATTCTTAGAGTGATTTGTCATCAAGGAATCCTTTTGAAAGAGGTTCACTTCATCAAGGAATTTGAAAGGAAGGATATTCCCCTACCCGATGGAAAGTAAAAGTTGTTCCCACTTCAGAGGAAGGTCTTCAAGTCCTTTATTTACAAACCCATGATGAAGGAAACATGTTCCATTAGGGTTCCAAGTTGAGAATGTGATTCTAAGGAAAATTTTGGGAAGACTTTCAAGAAAACATTCGTTAGCAACAAATTCATTTGTTGAAAATTGAAGTGTTGAAGAAGAGCATTATCACACATAGAAGGGACAACTCAAGTAAATAAGATAGAAAGATAAGGAAAAAGAAAAGAAAAACAAAGAACACAAGGGTAGCTTTATATTTCAGGGTCAGAACTACTCATAAATATGTATAGATATGTGTAATAATAGTACATAAATGAAATGTCATCAACCCCCTACTATATCAAACCATGTGAAGAATGCACAAGAATAGAAAGTAAAAATAAAAAAATTGGGTCAATATGGAAGGGGAGCCTAAACACCCCTAACACTTTGCATCATCCCCAATTTAATGAAAACCAAGCACAAACATGGAAGAATGATGATACAAATAGAAGAAGGTTTACAACACAAAAACCATGCATGTATCCAAGCACCAACAGGGGTGACGAGGGTCATCCAAGCACACAAAGCACAAGAATGAGGGAACACATCACAAAACACACACACAGACACAAAATCAAGAAAGGACCTCCTCCTAACATTGATTGGTCAAGAGGTCATCCGCTTCCCAATCTAAATCCTCATAAGGGGAAGGAGGATGAGCCTGCGATGGTGGGATGTTAAGAGGAGGAGCATTCAACCCTCCTACAACAAGGGCCAAGGAAGAGGGCCCCTCAAGGCCCTCTCCATCGAGCTCCTATGGAGTCAAATTCAATTATTTTTCAAAGATCATAGATAGGGTTGAAACCTCATCCATGGAGTTAAACATGTACCCCACAAGAGCGCCATGTCTTATTTTAATAGATGGGATAGGTTGTGCTTGAGATTCACTGCTAAGCTTGTTGAATGACTCAGGAGTGGTGACAAACTCAAGAGAAGATGGGACTGGTTCAGTCACAAGGACATAACAAGTCAGCACAGGACCACCTTGTGAAGAAGGTGGGCTCCTCTTATGTCCTTCATCACTAGAAGGACTAGCCTTCACCTCTTTCTTCATTGGTAGAGATGAACTCCCCATAGACGAAGCTAGGGGTGTAGAGGAAGAGGATGAAAGAATTGCAATGGATACAACTAAAGTATTAACCATATCCATGGGGTTTGGGAAGGGTTGATATTTGGAACAGACATCAGCAAAGGCGACTCCACCAAAGCAGTGATGAACACCTGCACCTATTTAGGGTTAGGCACATTCATGCTCACAATGGAAGCCGGGAGCAGACCAGACTAGAGAGAAGTAGAAGGAAGGGAGGAAGAAGATGCTATAGGAGGTCCTAAAGTAGAAGCAGTCATTTCTTCCTCTTTTCTTTTTGAGGCGGCCTACTTGGCCAGGAAACCCTTTCGCCAGTGCTTGCATTCACGTGCAAGGCAGTTTCTACAACTCCTAGAGTTAGAGGCTGGGGTTTGCAAAGGGATAAGAGGTTCCTGCTTAACCATAGGAATGTCTAGTATAGTCATTTTAAGCAGAGAAACAAGTTCCTACATAGGATTAGGAGGAGCAGGACAAGGAGTGATAGGAGGATTCAAATTGAGAGCCTTGGAAATGGGCCTCTTTCCACTCACTACTTTAGGAGTAGGAGTTGTAGGAGGCCATGGATCAAATTCTCTATGAGAACTTTTCTTTCTACCATATAAAGAGTACCATGGTCCAGGATATTCATTAGGGAGGTTTGTGATCCTAATCTCAGGCCTACGCCAAGGAGGGATAATTAAACTCAATTGGTAACCATCATGTCTTCTTATCCAATACTCTTCCCAAGAAAGGGGTGATGACGGGGTAGTTCAGGAAAATATCACCTTTTTTGTACCTTTGCGAGAAGGAGAGGGAGTCAGCATGGGCTTCTCCTCTTTCTTAAAAGAAGAGGGAGCAGTTAGTGTAGCCTTCTCCTGGCCTTTATGAGAAGGGGAAGGAGCCAAAGTGGACTTCTTCTCTTTTGGAGAAGGAATAGTAGTCAGCGTGAGCTTCTTCTTCTCTTCTCGGAAAGAAGAGGCAACCGATTGTTCTATCATGAGAAGGGTCAGCTCTGGCTCCCCTTTGCCCCTAGTGTTATACTTCACATAGTTCTTGTAAAGTAGGTTCATTCTCAGAGGGAGCAGACTGACTGGGGAGGGACAAAAGTGATCTAATGAATATCCACCACAAGATACCAAGGGTTGATATCTAGTGTCATGTACTACATGCACGACACCCTTGTGGGAAAATTTTAAATACTTATGGAGAATGAAGGTGATCCCATTCATGGAAGCTAACTAGGGAATGCCCAACTTCACTCTGAACATGTCCAACTCTAGGATAACATCGAAGATTATGTCGACAGCCCTAGGTCCAACCAAGATGGACAAAGTAATCGAACCATAGTGTTTAAGATTCATACCATCATGTGTACGGATGGTAGATTTTATTTCTTCATATTTCTCCTTTTAAAGTGAATTTAATACTAATGTTTCTTCAGTAATAACATTCACATGGCTCGCAGGGTCAATCAAGACTCCTGTCACAATGTTACCATTGATAGGAGTAGGAATGTAGAGAGGTGAAGGTTTCTTGTTTAAGGGGAAATCATGTGATGTAAATTTATCATCCGGTGAACCGGGTGCAGGCGGAACAGTGGGAGTTACCGTAACCATATTAACATAGGCCTCAGGTTGGGTAACAAAATCAATGGGATCAATAATCATGTTAGTAGAGTGTGATGGAAACGAGTTTGTGGATATCTAAAATTCACCATTTTCCTTCACCATAGATTTGTTAGTGTTCTATTTATTCCCATTGAGATGAATGGTATTGCCGTCGATGCAGTCTTGTATCTCATGATGCAGCGGCATATATCATTTGGTATCATGTCCATTAACACGATGGTACTGACACTAAGTGCTCCCATCCTACCAATTAGGGTAGGGTTCCTTAACAAGCTTAGGGGTTGGTAAAGTTATGATCTTATCCTTCAACAACTTTTCTTAGATGGAAGTATAAGATTCTAACAACTTCAAGAATTTCTGGTTGCATTTGAGGCCATTGTCATCAACGACGACTACTACATTTGCAATGGCTTTACCTATCCCAAAGACTGATATGATGGATTTTCCCTCAGAATGGGACCACAAAGAGGATTCCTTGAATAGAGCAATTGTTTTCTAGTACTCTCATAGAGCTACACACAAATGTGTGAAAGAAGGGTATTTCAACAAGGAAAAATTCTCTTGCCAAGGCCTTTGTAAGTTTCCTATGAACACCTTTTGCATGTAAGAATCGAGTAGCTAATATGAGATTTGTGAAAGGAGCACTTGATAACACACTATGAAATCAGTAATCTTTTCATTATCTCCTTGTTTACATTGGATGAGATCTAAAAAGGTCATCTTCGGTCCAATGTTTACTTGGAATTGTCTAAGGAACTGATTTACAAGTTGGTCATATGAGAAAATATAATTGTCAGGAAAGGAATAGTACCATTCGAGTGTTGTGTCCTTGAGAGATTGGGGGAATATTTTAGCCATCAATGCATCATGATGGAAGAAGTCAGTGCAAAGGTCGTTAGAGGAAAACACATGTGTTTGCAGATCTCCTTTGCCACCCAACTTTTCAAATTTAGGGATCTCCTTTCCTTGAGGGAAGGGAGTGTTCAAGATAGGAACCAACAATGGGCTATGTCAGAAGAAAGGCTGGAAGATAGGTTGGGCAGAGGCCTAGGAAAGGCTCGCTAACTGGCTCTACATTTTTCTCATGTTCTGAAGTAGAGTGTTCAGAATAGGATCATTAGAAGATAGAGGGCCATAGTGACCTCCTCAAGAGCCACCGCCAAGTCCACCTCCAAAACTACCACTGATATGAATTCTACTAGAGCCACTACCAAAGCCACTACTGCCAGTTGGGCCTCTATTGGAACCACCACCATGACCTCCACCAGAACTGCCTCCTCCCACACCACCTCTGCTACCAAATCCACCACCACTACCAAAGCCTCCACCACCCAGTTTGCCAAGACCTCCACCACCATAGGTGACAAAAGGGGTAAAGCTAAAGCCTAATGGGACCTTATTCACTTTGATAGTTTCAAGTTGCTCAGGGATGGAAGGGATACTGATGGAAGAGATCGCATCATCCATGTAAACAAAAGTGGGAAATATTGATACCCCTAACTATCCCTCACACTCTTCGAATGTGACTCCTTATGCAAAGCTAGGGTTGCTCGAAGGAGTGAACGCTTCAGCAAGATCGAGAAGAATACTTAGAATCTTTACACCTATTTGATCTTTACCCATCATATGTTTCAATTCACTAACAACCCGAGCAACTCTAGCTATCTTTGGATTCCTTTCCAAATGGTTTTCTAGGTTGCCCAACCCTTTAGCAAGGGCAGACACATCTTTTGTAAGGAATTTAACGGCCTCATGCTCATCCACCAATGATGACATGGGAGACATAGGAGGAGTGGGAACGTGATCAGTTTTGTTAGTGAATCCCATCTCATTCCTCAATAACTACTCCTGCATAGTCAAACTAATGACAGGACCAGAGAAAAGGCCTGTAGAGAGACTAAGCAAGACCTTCATCCTATCCATTAGGAGGTTTCATACACTTCTCATCACAATATGCCCAGAAGTTGTGGATTGGGTTGTGATGCTCATAAAATTTCACAACACTCAAGAACACAACAATCGCAAAGTACCCAAGGGAAGCCTGAACACCGTTAGATGAATCGATATTGGTTCATGTCAAGCTCACCAAAAATGTTAGAGAGGGGGACCATGTGCAAGACCCCAGTTCACAAAGGGTCAAGATGCGAGAGTCTTCCCTAACTTACCTCAGCTAAGTGCAATGTAAGAGGGTGCAAGACAAGAGTAACGAGGATCGTGAAGCCCCTCAATTACTTTGTAGACCCAAAATGAAGGAAGGGGCTAGGCAAGCCAATTTCCAAGTCTAACACTATGCCTCTAGGAGCTCTCACTCTGAGGACGGAAGCATGGTCTCTAGATGATAGAATGGCGCGCTGGCATCTCTAAAGTGTTTTGGCATCTGTATGACTAGACAATAGTAAAGACATGGTAAAACTAAGGAAAGCAAGCTAATGACCCAGCTAACTAACTAAAAGGCCAGAATGATATGAGTAAATAAATGAAGTATTCTCTAATGTTATAAAGTAGAAATGTGATTCTAAGAATAATAAGAAGGATCTCACCAAGGAATTTGTTGGACAACTGATCCTCTACGAAGCACGCACACCTACACACAAAGGAAGGGAAAATGTTGGGTGGTTGTATAGGGGTCTACCTTAGTCAAACCCTCGTTTAGGTGTTTCCACTTCCATAGGTAGCCAAGGAAATGAGATAAAAAAATAGTATAGTAAAGAAACAAAACTACAAAATTATTATTATGCTGCCCCAGCCAAGAGTGATGGGGAGGAGGAGGGCTTACCACCTCCACCAAGAGCACTCAAGGCTACTTGGGGGAGAATTGAGAGGAACCCAAGCCTCTACTGCAATGGTGTGGTCCCAAACATGCTCTAATGAAGTGATAGAGTGAAGCTTTGGCTGCAATGAAATGCTTGAATGCTTGGAGTGAGTCAGAAAGTGAGCTTGTGGAGTGTGAG
>VDFB02337997.1:0-83246 GCA_007258455.2 Sequoia sempervirens
AAAAATTGTTGAAGTTCTTAGCAGCTTCAGGCGAATCCTTCCAGCCCAGATTGCATGGAGATAATAATTAAATGATAGCATTTTTCTATTTAATTATTATATATGATTTGATGAAGAGACACTTCCTTTGATAAACATTATTTAATATGCATTTAATGAAGAGACTCGTATTAAATAATGAGGCACAATTTTGAGAAGGCCAACTCCTTGTTTAGTAAAAGATTTATTTCTTAATAAGGTTGACATGCTCTTTGAAGAAGCATGTCTCTCCCTTTATTTGGTATATATACAACTTGATTTTGTACTCCATTCATCATCGAATTCATTAGCATTCATATTCATCTTCAGTACTACACAAGAGTAGTGTGAGTTTGTGTAAAGTGTAGATTGAGATATGAGTATAAGGCAGAGAAATCCAGACAGTTTGTATCACTCAGTCCTATACTTACATCAGTTTGTGATACTGATTATTGGCTTACTTATCAGCCTCTATTGTAAAGGAGTTTCTCATTTGTGAATCAATAATATAAGAGATATTATTGGCTGGGTTTTTCTCCCTCAAGAGGAGGGTTTTCCCAAGGTATCTACTGTGTCTTGTGTTAAGTTTTGAATTAATTTTTGTGCATGTCAATCTGATCAATAAATTTAACATGGTATCAGAGTAGGTTTGAGAAGATCGTGATCAGATTTTGTTTCTATAGCAATACTCTATTCTCTTCATCATAATTCTTTGTCTATCTCTACCTCAATCAAGACGGTGAACAGATTGAAGATCGAGGATAGACTCGAGGGAGCATCTAACTATACTTCATGGAGGTTTAGAATCATGCTCACATTGGAAGATAATTATTTGGCTGAGTTTGAAGAGAAGTTGCAATGGAGGAAGAAAGACATCAAGGCAAAGAAGTTGTTGGTTGATTCCGTCAAAGACCACATTGTTCCAGTTGTCTCCAAGTTGAAGACTACAAGGGAGATGTTCAAAACATTGGAGGAGATGTATGAAATCAACAACACTATCCAGGAACTTGCGCTGAAGCAACAACTACACCATGTGAAGATGGCGAAAGGAGAAACAATGATTGCCTACTTCATGAGGATTTCAGAATTAAGAGATCAACTCTTGTCTATTGGTCATATAGTTGATGATAAAGATCTAACGATGCTTGCTCTTAATGGTCTTCCATTATCATGGGAGTCCTACATTCAAGGAATTAGTGCAAGATCCAAAATTCTGAAGTTTGATCAATTGGAGTCGATTGCATTCAAGAGGAGTCAAGATTGGTGGCTAGAGGTGTTGGTCAAAGTTCATCTAGTGAAGATATTCATGTCCTCACCTCCCAAACTTCGAAGAAGAAAGGAAAAGATGGAAAGAAAGGATTCTTCAAGAGGAATCAAGTTAAGGAAAATGATGGTGCTCCCCCTTCCAAGAAAAAGAGAGACTTGTACAAGATCTAATGCTTTAGGTGTGATAATTTTGGCCACTTTGCTAAGCATTGTCCAACTAGACCTAAGCAACAATTCATTGTTGCAAATGTTGATGATGCTTCTCCATAGAAGGATTCATGTGAATACTTGTTCTACTTAGCATTTTCAAGTAGTTCAACCATTGACACCAACACTTGGCTAATCGAAAGTGGTGCTTCATGACACATCATGAGTATCAAGGAGCACTTATCAAGCTTGGTGGAGAGAGATTCATCCGAACAAGTCATCATTGGAGATGATGCTAGCTACTTCGTGAAAGGAATTGGGACCTCTACACTCCATTTGGATTCTGACATCACACTTCAATTGATAAATTTTATTTATGTTCCAAGAATCAAGCGTAGTCTCATTTCAATTTCAGCCTTGGAAGATAAAGGATATCAAGTTGCCTTCTCCAAAGGAAAATTTCTAGTGTGGATGGAGAATTCTAGCTTCAAGGATGCTCAAGTAATTGGAGTTAGACATGAAAGTATTTACAGGCTATGCATGCGTCCTCTACAAGCTTTGGTCAATGATTCTTCAAGTCTATGTGATCTTTGGAATCAGAGATTGGCTCACCTTCACTTACAAGCCTTACCTATCTTGCAGAAGATGGTGACGGGTTTTCCTAAGTTTAATCAGGAGAATGAAGGAACTTGCAAAGGTTTTGCATTAGGTAAGAATATAAAATCTCCTTTCCATAGTAGAGAAAATAGATCTAAGTACATTTTAGACCTTATTCATTTAGATTTATGTGGACCTATGTCTATTCTGTCCTCGATTGGATTCTTGTATTATGTTTTGTTTATTAATGACCACTCTAGAGAGACTTGGATTTATTTTTTGAAAAATAGAGTATGAGGAAGTGTTAGGAAGGTTTAAGGAGTTCAAAGCCTTGGAAGAGAATATTTCTAGTAAAAGAATCAAGGTCCTCAGATCAGATAATGGTGGAGAATAAACCTTTGGAAGCTTTAGGGATTTTTCTATTGATGCAAGGATTAAGAGGGAGTTTTGTGTCCCTTATAATCCTCAACAGAATGGTGTTGCAGAAAGAAAGAATAGAACAATCATGGAAGTAGCAAAGGCCATGATCCATGACCAAGATTTGCAAACCTTCTTATGGGCAGAAGCTTCCAGGATGACTGTATATGTTTAGAATATAAGTCCTCACAAGGTCTTGGAGAATATGACTCCGGAAGAAGCCTTTACAGGAAAGAAGCATAAAGTCAATCATTTGAGGATCTTTGGATGTCCTATCTATGTTCATGTTCCTAATGAAAAGAGAACAAAGTTGGAGCCTTCCAATGAAGAAGGGAATATTTGTGGGCTACAATGAGACATCAAAAGCCTACAAGATATACATTCTAGGACAGAAGTTGATCGAGATCAATAGGGATGTCACATTCGAGGAAGATGTTGCATTCAGAAGATCCAAGGGCATTCATATGGAGATTGATAATGAAGAGTCTCCTCAGGATATATAAGTTGACCATATTCCTAAGATTCGGAGGGAGACTTCAGAACCAAAAGAAGATATTGATCCTGTTGAACCCTTGGAACCCACTGATGGGCCTACTGACATTGTTATTGGGAGAAAGAGACCTTTATGGGCCAGAAATACTATGAAAGAGGCTAAAACTTTTGTAGCTCCTAGAGGCACATTCAGAGAAAGTAAAAAGCCACATAAGTTCTCCAGCTATGTTACCTTAATGAGTCAGATTATTGAATCCAAGCCACCTATGTTGAGGAAGCATCTAGTCAACAGGTTTGGAGAGATGTTATGGCAGAGGAGTACCAATCAATTCTCAAGAATGATGTTTGGGACATTGTTCCTAGACCCGAGGGCAAGTCTGCGGTATCTTCAAAATGGCTCTTCAAGATCAAGCATGTTGCAGATGGGAGAATTGAGAAGTACAAGGCAAGATTTGTGGCTCATGGGTTTTCTCAGAAAGAGGGAGTAAATTACGAAGAAACACTTGCTCCTATTGCTCAATATAATTCAGTCAGAACCATCATTGCTATTGTTGCATCTAGAGGATGGAAAATTCACCAGATGGATGTGAAGACAACGTTTCTGAATAGTGTGATAGAGGAAGAAGTTTATATCAGGCAACCTGGTGGATTTGAGGTTCATGGGAAGGAGTCTCATGTTTGCAAGCTGAAGAAGGCCTTTTATGGTCTTAAGTAGGATCCTAGTGCATGGTACGAAAGGATTGATCGGTACCTATCAAGTTTGGGCTTCTTGAAGAATGATGTTGACTCTAATCTCTACTTCAAGGTAATCAATGGTGAAGCATTAATTTTGGTCTTATATGTTGATGATCTTATTCTTATTGGAGAAGATCACTTGATTCTTGAGTGTAAGAAGGAGTTGAATTCTGAATTTGAGATGAAGGACCTTGGGTTCATGCATTACTTCCTTGGGTTAGAAGTCTGGTAGAAACTAGATGAGATGATTCTAAGTCAAGGGAAGTACACCATTGATATACTTAAGAGGTTTGGTAATATGGATTGTAAATCCATGTCTACACCCATGGAGACCAACCTACACAAATTGAAGGAGGCTACAACTAGTTCAGACTTGGTGGATCCTACATTGTATAGACAATTGATTGGGTCCTTGATGTATCTAGTTAACACTAGACTGGATATATGTTATGTTGTGAGTGCACTTATTCAGTTCATGTGTGAGCCGAGACAAAAACATCTCGTTGCAACTAAACATATCCTGAGATACTATAACGGCACAGTTGGATATGGATTGAGATACTCTTCAGATGTATACTTGGAGTTGCATGGCTATATTGATTCTGATTGGGTAGGGCATGTCATTGATTGGAAGAGCACCTCTAGATGTTGCTTCAGTTTGGGTTCTACTATGATATCTTAGTGCAACAGGAAGCCTTCATATGTGGCATTGAGTACAACAGAGGTAGAGTATATTGTAGCTTGTATGGCAGCTCGGGAAGTAGTGTGGCTTCGTAAGCTCCTTGCAAGATTGTTTGGACAATCAATGGAGCCTACTATCATTCATTGTGATAATCAGAGTTGTGTGAAGCTTTCTCTCAATCCTGTGTTTCATGATAGAAACAAGCATGTTGAGATCAAGTACCACTATATTAGAGATATGGTACTACAGAAGGCTATACAGTTGAGGTATATCAACACTGATGAGAAGATGAAAAACATTCTCACCAAGCCTCTCTCCAGGATAAATTTTGTGTACCTTTGAGATAAGCTTGGTATGGTGGAGAATCCAACCTTAACTAAGAAAGAGTCTCAGTATCAGTGAGCCTGTTTAATGAGTTCTTCTCTATGAGAGAAGTTCGAGGTGAAATCCCTTGTTAATGCATTTCTCTTTGAGATTTGAGGTGAAAGCCCTTGTTTCCACCCTCTAACAGAGTCATGGTGGATGTCATGTGTGTGACTCCATGAAACATTTTGTACTTGTATTTCACCCTCTGGGAGAGCCATGGTGAAAGTCATTTTGAGGTGACAACATCACGCAAGTGATGAACACTTGTACACACCATAGTATGGTTGCAACCATTATGGTTGATATCGTGTTGAGGCGATATCTAATATCATGATGAGGTGATATTCTTATTTTCCACATTTGGCTGTAGCCATTGTGGTAGACATCATGTTGAGGTGATATGTCTTGTGTAGCTGGAAGTATCCTCCCTAGCTGAGAGGGAGTGTTGAAGTTCGTAGCAGCTTCAGGAAAATCGTTCTAGCCCAAATCGCATGGAGATAATAATTAAATGCTAACCGTTGTCTATTTAATTATTATATATGATTTGATGAAGAGACACTTCCTTTAATAAACATTATTTAATATGCATTTAATGAAGAGACTCGTATTAAATAATGAGACATGATTTTGAGAAGGTCGACTCCTTGTTTAGTAAAAGATTTATTTCTTAATAAGGCCGACATGCTCTTTGAAGAGGAATGTCTCTCCCTTTATTTGGTATATATACAACTTCATTTTGCACTCCATTCATCATCAAATTCATTAGCATTCATATTCATCTTCAGTACTATACAAGAGCAGTGCGAGTTTGTGTAAAGTGCAGATTGAGATCTGAGTATAAGGCAAAGATATCAAGATAGTTTGTATCACTTAGTCCTATACTTACATCAATTTGTGATACTAGTTATTCGCCTAATTACTAGCCTCTATTGTAAAGGAATTTCTCATTTGTGAATCAATAATATCAGAGATATTATTGGCTTGGTTTTCTCCCTCAAGAGGAGGGTTTTCCCAAGGTATGTGTTGTGTCTTGTGTTAAGTTTTGAATTAATTTTTGTGCATGTCAATCTAATCAATAAATTTAACAAAAATAAGGTTTCAAAAAAAAATTTAGAGTATGTTTATTAAAATGAAAATTAGGAATAACACTATTGATTTTTGATTCCTTAAATGATCTATTCAAATGGATTGTGACTAAATAAATGACTAACTATTTAGTCATTTTTAATTTTTTCACTAAATAATTTTTTAGTCACAACCAAAATAGTCATTTATTTACTCATTTATAGTTGAGTTGTAAAAAATTAGTGTAATTTAGTCATTTTTAGTTGTTGTGATTAAAATTTTTAGTCACGTAGTCATTTATTTTCCAAATTCTACTAGTGTCAAGTTAAGTTTGTTATTCAAAGAGATTGGATCATGTTAAGGTTGTGTGTGCTTAATTGTTTAATGTGTTTTACATAGGTATTGGCTTAATTTCCATTAAAACACTACTTACGAAGATCATGGAAGCATGTTGGAACTTATTTAGGTCCTCATTAAGCATATGTTTTGGTCACTTTCTTTCTAATTCCACCTTAGAATGTTTTGGTGCCGACCTAATTTGAATTTATAAATGCAAATGATGTATGGCTGACCTTGTATGGGTTTCAAGGTTGAAAAAGGTATAAGTACAAGTTGAGATGTTGATGAAAGGAAAGATAGATGAAAGAAAAATGCGAGATAGATATGAGATAGTGTATGTGATGCAATTTTGAGTAGATCAATGCAAAATTTAATTGTTGATTTCTTGGAGGCAGTGAGTTGAAGGTGTACTCTATCATTCAAGCATTTCTACAAGTGTGTGAGTGAACTATGGTGGAAATCTCTGTTGCATTGAATTTTTTTCTCTCTCTAACAAATCTCTTCTATTGTAATTTTGTGGTAGTGATCCCTCTGGGTTTTTAAACCTTATTGGACAGTGACTCCTGTTTTGGCAGTGAGCCTTTTCGATAGTGATCCTTTGTATTCAATTCTAAAATTATTTATATTGTGAGCTAATCCTCGCCGTGGTTTTTCCCTCATTGGGTTTTCCACGTAAATTGGTATTATTGTGTATAGTTTTGCTTCTTCCAGTTTCTGCATTTACATTTGATGATTAATCACATTAGTAGAGTAAAGGATTTATGAATGGCAATTGATCTAACCTCTAGTGGAGGTTTTAAAGGTTAAAATTTCTACAAATAATTCACCCCTCCTCTTAGTTGGCTTGTTCAACAATTGGTATTAGAGCTTGGTTCCTTGGAGAAGAGCTTAATCACTTAAGGAAGGTCTGGGATGGTGAGAAAGGTCACTATTGAGTGTCCTAGGTTTGATGTGACTAACTATGCATTCTAGAAAAAAAATATGGAAGGATATCTAGAATATTGTGGGTATGATGTTAAGAAAGCTTATAAGACTACATGCATTGCTCTTACTAATGGTCCAAGTACAACTGATGAGATCAAGGAGCATGAAGTAAATAATAACGAAAAGTTCATTCTGAAGAATAGACTTTCACATTATGTATTAATTAAAGTTACAAATCTAAAGACTACTAAAGAGGTCTAGGTTGCATTGGAAAAGATTCATGAAGGAGATGAAATGGTCAAAGAAGCAAAGTTGCAGAACTTGGAGGCACAATTCAAGATCCCGCAAATGTGTGAAGATGAGAACATTAAATCCTATGTACAAAGAGTGGATGAACTATTAGGTGGAATGTGAGGACTTGGTGCAATAGTGGATGAATCCAGGATAGTTAAGAAGATTCTCAAAATTCTCCTTGATGCAGATAGTGAAAAGGTATCTGTTATTAAGGAATTTGTATATTATAAGACCTATACTAAAGATCAGTCATTGGGTACTCTAACATCATTTGAAATGAGAAATCCTAGATTGAGAAATGGATTAAAGACAAAAAATACTTTCAAGGCTACAAGAGATGAAGATCCAGATGAAGAAAACTTTGATGAAGTGGAAGCTAACTTTGAAAGAAGAATGAAAAAGGGCTCTGGTAAGTATCAAGGTAAGTTACCTTTCAAATGTTTTAGTTATGGAGTAATTGGTCATTATGCTTTGAGATGTCCTAAAAGAACTGAGAGGAATAAAGAAAGATAAGGAAAATATAACAAAGGAAAGATGATCAAGAGAGCATATTATGTGAATGAAGATGCTAGTATTTCTAATGAAGAATTTAATTATGGAGATTTTGATGATAATAAATGCTTGTTCTTGGCTATAAAAGATGAATCTACTCCTATTAATACTAAAAGAAAAATGAAGGAAAGTAATACAGAGAAAGTTGAAGATACTATAATCTCTACTCTTCATGCTAAACAAGAAAAGAAATAATGGATTTTTGATAGTGGTTGTTCACATCACATGAATGGTGATAAGAGTAAGTTTATTAAATTTGAAAAATATGATGGAGGCCTAGTTAAGTTTGGAGGTGATACTGGTGCTAAGGTTTGTGGGATAGGTTTAGTTAGTTTTGATGGGCAACATAATATTGATAATGTCTACTATGTTAAGGGTTTAAGGAATAATCTCCTAAGTGTTGGATAGATGTGTAGTAAATGGTATAATCTTGTGTTCAAGGATGAGAAATGTGAAATAAGGAAAATATCTAGAACAATGATTGCTACTAGAAAGAAGTTTGAAGGAAATATTTATCAACTTAAGGGCACTAATGGACATTGGTTTATGTCTCAGATCAACTGAAAATATGTTATACTTCTGTGAATCCTTGCATGCAAGGATACTCAATAATGAGTCCTTGCAAATCAATTCACAACTCTCTATCCGAGAAGAGCAGGGATTGATATTGTGGCCCTCAGATTGACCCAGTTACCCCTGCAAATCAGTCTCAGGAATGAGAGGTCCAAAGAGGAGAAAGCAAGAATGCCAATCTCCATGAATCCTGTTCTTGCAATGCAACAATGAAAACTAATCTAAATGACTGAAAATGCAATAAACAAAACTAATTTATTGAAATGAAAATTGATCTACATGCAATGCCATAAATAAATTACTTTGCAAATTAATCTACTATGAAGATTAAGCTAAAATGTAATATTAAACTATATGCTCTAAAACTAAGATGCTTATAAAATCAAACTAATGTGTAATCTCAAATGATAAAATTCAAGAAAATTTGTAGCATAAGTCCGATGTAAAAAATCGTGATTTTGAAATAAGAATGAGAGGGCTCATTTTATAGGAAAAAGTGGAATTGAAGGAAAATTCGAAGCAATGTGGGATAAATAGAAAAATAGAAACAAATCTTGATTGGAATTCTTTTTTTAGTTTATTTCCCTTTTAACTGATTTGTTTCCTTTTTTCATCAAGGATATTCTTGAGAGGATATTTCATTTATTTTATTTTATTTAAGATGATAATATCTCTTTTAATAAAATAAAATAAGATTATGTAATTTAGAAATGAATATTAATAAAAATAAAAATAAAATTATTTAATTAAAAAAATAGATTTAATTAAATAGCATCATTTTATTTAAGTAATATTAACTTCAATTAAATAACATTATTTTATTTATTAAAAGGATTTATTTCTTTTGATTAAATAAAATTAATGAAGCATTCAAACCTTAGGGAAAATTGAAACATTTGAAATAGTTATGAATTGATTAAGAAATTTGATTTGAAAATGCAACAATCATTGATTGAGAAAGTTGATGTTGACAAATTAAATAAACGGGGCCCAAAGTCTAGGTGACCATTTTAGGTTGCATACAACTGGTGCTAAGGTTTGTGGGATAGGTTTAGTTAGTTTTGATGGGCAACATAATATTGATAATGTCTACTATGTTAAGGGTTTAAGGAATAATCTCCTAAGTGTTGGATAGATGTGTAGTAAATGGTATAATCTTGTGTTCAAGGATGAGAAATGTGAAATAAGGAAAATATCTAGAACAATGATTGCGACTAGAAAGAAGTTTGAAGGAAATATTTATCAACTTAAGGGCACTAATGGACATTGGTTTATGTCTCAGATTAATGATAGCTGGTTATGACACCAGAGGATGTGTCATATGAATTTTGACAATATGGTGAGAATCAGTGCTATAAAAGTTGTGAGAGATTTACCAAGGATTACAAAGCCTGTTAATGTTATTTGCAAGGATTGTTAGTTTGGAAAGCAAGCTAGAAGAAAATTTAGGTCAAAGGAACAATCTACTATTAGACTACTAGGTTTGATTCATACATATCTCTATGATCCTACAAGGGTGAGAAGTCTACAAGGTGACAGATATTTTATGCCTTTGATTGATGATTACTCTAGATTTACATGGGTTACTTTTCTTAGAGAAATATGATGCATTAGAGAAATTCAAAGCATTCAAAGATATGGTTGAATATAAAATGAGTATGAAAATCAAACTCTTAAGGTATGACAAAGGTGAATAATTCACCTCCAATGAGTTTAATATGTTTTGAGAAGCAAATGAAATATTCAGATAGTATGCTCTGAGAACTCCTTAGCAAAATAGAGTTGTTGAAAGAAAAAATAGAATGGTTCAAGAAGCTACTAGATCAATGATTACTGAGGTAGGTCAAGTATAATTTTACTAGAGAGAAGCAATTCATACTACTGCTTATGTGTTTAATTGAGTTCAAGCAAAAGCTAATAGTACTAAGACTCCCTATGAGTTTATGTATGGAAAAATTCCTACTAAAAAGTATTTCAAGGTATTTGGAAGCATATGTTATATCATAAGAGATAAATAAAATTTAGGAAAGTTTGATGCAAGGTGTGATGAGTGTGTCTTCCTTGGATATTCCCTTAGAAGCAAAGCTTATAGATACTACAATAAAATACTGAAAAATATTGTAGAAAGAACAAATCTCAAGGTTGATGAAGTTAGAAGAATTCAATTAAAATTGATGGCTATCAAATCAACCTAATTATAGAGAAGTAGAAGAAGTTGTGGAAGAATTGAAAAATTAGAATGAAGAAGAAGAAGATCTAATGGTGTCCCCAAAGACACCTAGATATGTGCAAAAGAATCATTCAGATGATCAAATCATTGGAGAGAAGAGAAAAGGAGTATTGACAAGAAGCAGAAGTATTGTTGCTGAAATAAATCCATGTTTACTTTTTGAATTTGAACCTATGACAGTGAGTGAAGCATGTAAAGATGAGTATTGGATGAGAGAAATGGAAGAATAAATTATGTAAATTGATAAAAATGAAACCTGGGAATTGGTTCTTAGACTGGTAAATAAAAAAATAATTGGATCAAAATGGGTATTCAAAAGCAAGTTGAATGAGAATGGAGTAGTTACAAATAAGGAAAGACTTGTGTGTAAGGGTTACTCACAAGGTGAACGTATAGATTTTTAGGAGACCTTTGCTCCGGTGGAAAGGATCAAAGCTATCAAAAAAAATTTGGCATTTGTTGCACATAGGGATTTTAAAGTTTATCAGATGGATGCAAAGTCTGCATTTTTGAATGGTGAGTTGGAAGAAGTTTACATGGAACAATCGAAAGTATTTCAGTTGTTAGATCAATCCAAAAAAAAGTGTAGATTAAAGAAGGTTTTATATGGATTGAAGCAAACTCCTAGAGCTTGGTATGCAAGGTTGGATAGATATTTGATTCAATAAGGTTTCAATAAAGGTACAGTATATAACAATCTTTATTTCAAAATTGAAAATGAAAAAATCTTGATAGTGGTATTATATGTTGATGATATTATCTTTAGAGGAAATGAAAAAATGTGTAAAATGTTTGCTAAAGAAATACAAAAAGAGTTTGAGATGTATATGTTTGGTGAGATGAATTTATTTCTTGGGCTACAAATCTATCAAATAGAAAAAGGGATTTTAATTTCACAATTGAAGTATGCAAAAAAAATGTTGAAGAAGTTTGGGATGGATGGTTCCAAACTAATATGCATCCTATGGTGACTAACTACAAATTGGGTAAATATGATGATTCGCCAAAGGCTAATTAGAGAAAATACAAATCTATGATTGGAGGACTACTATATTTAACTGCTATTAGACCGAATATCATGCATGTAGTTTGTCTTGTGGCTAGATTTCAAGAAGACCCTAAAGAAACCCATGTTGATGTTGTTAAGAGGATATTCATATATTTGAATGACACTCCAGATTATTGCTTGTGGTATCCTAGGGATACTAATCTTACACTAAGTGCTTATACAAATATAGATTGGGTAGTTTGTGTTGATGACAAAAAAAGTACAAGTGGTGGTGCATTCTTTCTTGGTTGCAGATTGGTGTCATGGTTAAGTAAAAATCAATATTTAGTTTCCTTATCCACTACAAAGGTTGAGTATATTGTTGAAGTATCATTGCACACAAGTTTGTGGATGAGAAATACATTGAAGGATGTCAAAGTAATGTATGATGACCCCATTTCTATCTTATGTGATAATACAAGTTCAATTAACATTTCAAAGAATCCAAAGATGCACCCAAGGACAAACCATATATCAATAAGGTATAATTGTTTGAGAGAGAAGGTTGTGGAGAATGAAGTAAAGCTTGAGTATGTACCTACAAAGGATCAAGTTGCTGAAATATTTAATAAGGCTCTTCCTAAAGATAATTTTGAGTATCTCTAAGAGAAGTTAGGGGTTATTTCCCCTCATTTTTTGAACTAGATGTATATGGAGATGCATCAGTCGGGTGGGTCTATGGATCTATCTTCTTTTTGGACTGATATTTTGTAGCTACCTCTCAGGGGGAGCAGGTAGTATCACATGTTGTCATTGAAGAGTTGGTTGGGTTTACTCCTAAAGGGAGAATTCTATACTAGTAATTTTCTTAATGTCAAAGAGGAAAACAATGTAAAATATATTTTAACTTTGCCATTGATGTCAAAAGGGGAGAAAGTATCATGTCAAAAATTTTATCTACGTAGGAGGAGAGAAAGTGAAATCATGAGAAAGTGTGTTTAGAGCTATTGTGTTGTCTTTGATGGTTTTTCACATCATGTGTTGTCATCAATGAAAAAGGGGAGATTGTTGGAAGTATGAAGGTGTTGTCATTGATGTCAACTGGTTATCAACTGGTTGTTGTTGCAATTGATGTCATATTGATTGTATATGTCAAGGATATTGATAAACTTGTAATAAGGAAGGTTTGTTGGTTTGCTCTAGGTTATGATTTTGGATGTGTTCCTCTGCTTGTGTGGTTCAAATATATTTTTCATGGATATTGATGGTTTCTATATCTAGAATTTGGGCTTCTAGATCATCGTATAGTGTGATATATTTTCACTAGTATGTGTACTATGCTTTTCTGTGTATCTGTTATGGTATGGGAGAAATGTAGTTGCTCTGGATTTCTTTGATTTGTGGTTTTAGGACTTGTAGTTCTAAAAATAAGCTGATATGATCATGTTCAAGTTAATTTTTTTATCCAGATAGATTGGTTCATGTTAAGGTTTTTTTTATGTGTTTTACATGGGTATAGGCCAACCTTGTGTTAAACACTACTTACAAAGATCATGGAAGTGTGTTGAGGTGTGTTGGGACTTATTTAGGTCCTCATTACATATATGCTTGGGTTTCTCTCATTCTAATTCCACCTTAGAATGTTTTGGCACCGACCTAATTTAAATTTGTAAATGTAAATGATGTATGGCCGACCTTGGATTTGTTTCAAGGTTGAAGAAGGTATAAGTACAAGTTGAGATGTTGGTGAAAGGAAAGATAGATGAAATATGGATGCAAGATAGATATGAGATAGTGTGTGTGATGAGAGATTGAGTAGATTAGTGCAAAATTTAATTATTGAGTTCTTGGAGGCAGTGAGCTAAAGGTGTACTCTATCATTCAAGCATGTCTACAAGTGTGTGAGTGAACTGTGGTGGAAATCTCCTTTGCATTGAGATTATTTTCTCTCTGTAAAAAATCTCTTCTATCTTTGTAATTTTTTGGTAGTGAGCCCTCCAAGTGGTTAACTCTCATTGGAAAGTGAGTCCTATTTTGGATAGTGAGTCTTATTTTGGACAAGTAAGCCTTGTTTTGGTAGTGAGACTTTGTACTCGGTTCTATAATTCTTCATATTGTTAGCTAATCCTCACTGTGGTTTTTCCCTCATTAGGTTTTCCATGTAAATTTGGTGTTATTATGCATGGTTTTTCTTCTTTTAGTTTTTTTTTTTTGAACTTAATGATTAATCAAAATAGTAGAGTAAAGGATTTGTGAATGGTAATTGATCTAACCTCTAGTGGAAGTTATAAAGGTTAAAATTGCAACAATTGATTCACCCCCACTCTCAGTTGTCTTTTTCAACAAGGACATGCCAACTCAGGGAGCTAGGGTCTTGTAAGGTCAAGTATCCTCTTCCTTACAAGAGGAGTACTATATTCCACATGATATCATATCAATGAGAATTGTTGTGACACTCCCTAACTATCTCTCTAGCATCTTATCCTAGTGTCTAGTGTGTATGTGATGCCATTAGTGATTTTTCCAAATGATGATCTTTGTGTTCCACCATTAGTTATTTTTCCCAATGACTATCCTTTTTTTTTACTAGTGGTGAGTTTACCCAATGATGATCTTGTGTTTTCATTAGTGATTTTTCCCAATGAGGATTCTTTGTGTTATACTATTGAGGATAAGTCCCAATGTGAGTTCTTTGTGTTGTGCTATTGTAAATTATTCCCAATGAGGACTTGTGATTGACCCATCTTGCAATTTTTATTATTTTCATATGATGTGCATGTTGAGTGTATAATTTTTGTATGGAATGTGTGTAATCGTTCTCCTAATTTGTTTGGTGTGATGGTGTGCTTGTGGCCCATGTGACTATCTCCTAGAATGGTGGGATTGGATATTTTGATTTCATGAGCTTAGGTGACATGGAAACCACCATTGGGGATCAAAGGATTGTGATTGGAGTCAAGGATGAAAATAATTAGTAATTATTATTTCATTCTTTCTTCTTTCTTCCATTTTTTAATACTGATGTTGAGGGACACTTGAGTCCTATTGTAATTGTAATAATATTTCATTGGACCTCCCTCTTGGGATGGATTTCAATATGCCATTTAAGTGGAACCTTTTATTGTATCTTGTTACATGTGTCATACTTTAATTTGATCCTGCATGTAATCTTGTATGCATTTAATGTTTTCATGTTTTGGATAAAAATAAACATAGAGAACACATGTTTTTGGATACAAAATGAACAAAGGAATATTTATTTGTTTTTATAAATGAACCTTGGTGTTTAGAAAATAGTTCATTGTTATGTTGTAAGACCTTAATGGATAGTTGGTTAGTAGGTGCCTCCTCTCAAGGAATTGGTACATTTAGGGACCATTTAGAAGTCCCTTGTGTGTTCTTAAAGAATGTGGAAAGTGGTGTACTTCTTTCCTCATCCATTATTATTTTTTAGGTTAGGAGGTAGGAGTGCTGGGGAGGTCACAATACCCCTATAAACCTCCTTCATTCTTATAGTGTGTCAAGTGTTGAAGTGTTGAGTACCAAGATGAGCTAAGAGGGGGGGTGGATTAGCATTTATTAAAACTTAACCAAACTCATTCTCAAATTAACTACACATCACATTAATTGAAAGGAACAAAAATGACCACATGCATCACATGAAGACATCAATATTTTTACGTGGAAAACCCAATGAGGGAAAAACCATGGTGAGGATTAACTCACAATATATGTAGTTCACTGCTAATAATAATTGCAATGTTTAAGACACACTTCCTATGTACTTGAAGACTAAGGTATACAACCCTAGAGAAAGGTACAAAGTACCTAGTTATAATCACTATCTTAGAGTAAGGTACATGAAGAATATAATGAGAAAACTAACTATGAACTACTTTAAGGAAGCATCTAACATATGTTCAAGCTGCAGTCACTATTTCACACAATTTACCCTTCACACTAATTTTGAACACTTCATCTCTTTCATTCTTCTCTATTAGGAATCATAATCAATTATCACCTTTAAAAATGAATTTAATATTCTATATATATCCTTTGTGACACTTCAAAACTTTTATTAAGTATCTTTATAAGAAACCCTTAAAATTTTATTGGTCGACTCTAATTATGTATAATATTTGCAAGAGAAACAAATGCAAATTAGCACATAGTATTATAGGATCCAAACACATGTAAACACATTCTCCAAAATAGGATTAACTAATTAGGATCATCCTGCTCTGCAACTGCCTACCTTGCCACTTCCTGCCCGACAGTTTTCAAATTTGTATTATGCTCACAGGGCCTGGGGAGGCCTTTGTCTCCCCCCAGCCTGACCCCCCACCCAATACGAACAATATTCGTCTGCATGCAACACATGGGGATGCAACAATTGTTTTTTTGACTCCAATGCACATTTTGGGTCTCCTACCGATGGGGACAATGGATGCACCAAGGGTGTTGACTCTTCTAAGGAATGTTGGAAGAATATCCTTACAAGCTCTAGTTTTAATGCCCTTGATGTTTTCTCAACGGAAATTGTTCAAATGGATGAGGGTACTGAGATTTGCCGCCCTGACTTGGTAATGGATGAGGTTTCTTCTTCTCTTCACCTAGCTTTAGTAAGGAGATTCTTGGCCTTTAGGTTGACCATTGATATGGTTCAAAGGTGGGATAATGCTTATTGGAAGTTGAAAGGTAGTGTGTCAATATTGGTAATGCCTTGTGGTATTTTTCTTTTCAAATTTATAGTAGATGAGGATTTGATCTATGTCCTATCCAGATCATGGGCCTATGGTGAATATTTCTTTTCTTTGGCTTAGTGGAAGCTGGGGTTTGACCCATCTATTAAACTCAATAGCATGGCTCCTATTTGGGTTTGGTTACTAGGCCTCCTATTGGAATTCTAGGATGAGAGGATTTTCTAGTGGATTTGGAACTCCTTTGGTAACTTTGTTGCGGTGGATACAGTTACTTTAGTGAAACCCAGGTTGGTTTTTGCTCATTTTTGAGTTAATATTTTCATTAACAAAGCTCTCCCCAACTTTATCACCCTCAATTCTAAGTGGGCAAAAATGGACCCAAGCCTTGGTCTATGAGAATGCCACCCTATTTTTTCAGAAATGTGGTAAGCAAGGTCATATTTTTGCTGATTGTAAAAGTATTACTCCAAAGGAACTCCTTTCCAAGGGAAAGAACCCATCTTTCCCTCCTAATGTGCCCAAGATTTAGTTAGACCCTAGCACCAGTAATGTGGAGGAAAGTGTGAAAATTAATGAGATGGAAGATTATCGTTTTACTGATGGACTATTTGAACTGATGAACTCCCTTGTCCCCAGGGTGAAGACCAATACTAACTCTGAGGCATTGAGGTCTTCCTCAGATCCTTTGGAGGATGGAGATCTCTCCTCTCTCAGGGATCTCAAGGAGGTTGTCATGGGATATGGTCCCCTCACTTCTAATGGTGGTGAAAAGGTTTTCTGATCCCCTTTGTCCTCAGTGTGCATGGACTTGGGGAACACAAAGTTGGGTTTCGTTGCTAGTGACAAACCTGTGGGTGTGCCTTCGTTGGAGGCTATTGTTCTTGCTCAACAGTTGACAGGGTTAGGGCCAATGACCCCTTCCAAACCAAATTTGGTGTCTGCATCCTTGTGTATCTTCTCCTCCCTAAAGGATGATGGGGAGGCTTGTGTTAGGGAAGTAGCTAAATCTATCATTCTCACTCCGGAATCCAAGTCTATTGTCACTAATTCTCTGGTATCTATTGATAATGGGGAGGATTGACAATATAAAAAGAGAAAAAAAAGGAATAAGAAAGTGGATGTGGGAGTTGACTACAAAGTTGGAAGACCTTCAGAGAGACTTTCAAGGCATAAAGCCACTACCAGGGATATTGCCAATGGGCGACAATCAACCCTTGACTCTACACACCGCTCTAAAAAATGAAGTTCCTATCATGAAACATTAGAGGAATGAATAATCCTCAAAAATAGTTTGCTCTAAGGCAATATATTATGGATTTTAAAATTGATGTCCTTTTGCTTCAAGAGGTTAAGATGACTCACCAAAATTTCTCTGTTATTGCTAACAAATTCTAGTCAGGGGCCACCTTCTTCTACAATGAAGTGGTTGGTGCCTTGGGTGGTATTGCTACTATGTGGAACTATGTGAAGTTTTATGGGGTTTCCTTTGCATTCTCTCACAGTTTCCTTGTTGTGACCCTCAGGGATGACAATCACACTTGGCATTTGCTCAACATCTATGCCCCCAATTCTAGGGGTGGGAGGAAGAGTATGTGGGAGGAAGTTTTATCCCTAATGTTGTCCAATAGAAATGCTTTGTATATGATGGCCCGGGACTTCAACTCTCCCCTTTCCCCTCGAAGAAGGTTGGTGGCTTGTTGGACTACTTGGACAACATGAATGATATGGCTAACTTTATTAGTAAGTCTAGTCTGTTTGATTTAGATTTGTAGGGTAACCCTTTCACTTGGTCTAACAATAGGAAAGGTAACCACCTCATTCAATTTTTTCTAGATCGGGAGCTTGTTTTGGTGGGTTCAGATCTTGGATGCAATGCTTCTCTTGTTTCTCTCCCTAGAACTATTTCAGACCATAGCCCATTTCTTCTCCAGTGATTAAGCAAGCCATTCCATGGCCCTCGCCCTTTAAGGTTTGAAATTATGTGGATGTCTCACCGACATTTTAGAAAGCTTGTTGAGGATTGTTGGTCCTACCCAATTCAAGTCTCTGCTATGTATAGGATTTCCCAAAACCTAGAGCTTTTTAAAAAAGAGGCGAAGGGATGGTCTAAAGTTACTTTTGGGGATTTCTTTCAAACCAAAAAGAAGATTAAGGATAAGCTTGAGGGGATGCAAAATCTTATGGCCAGGGGCTCTCTCCTTCCAACTCTTTATGAGGAGGAGGAATCTTGGAGGAGGAAGTGGAAAGATCTTCTTAGTAAAGAAGAAATATATTGAAGGAAGAGATCTAGAGTTCAATGACTAAAAGAGAGAGACAAGAACTCTACCTTTTTCCATAGGATGGCTTGTAGGCACAAAATGAGAAACACCATCAAATGTCTGATCAATGAAGACAATTAGGAGGTTAAGGAGGCTAATAAAATTGGGGAAACTGTTGAGTGCTACTTTAGACAAATATACTTAGACACTGGTCTTGATCATTATGATAATGTGTAGGACAAACTCCTCAGGCACCTCCCTTCTAGTATCAGTGATGTGGATAATTCTTAGCTTTGTGCACCTATTTCAGAGGAGGAAGTCAAGATGGTTTCTTTTGATATGGGTGCCTATAAAGCCCCAAGGCCAAATGGTTTTCCTCTGGCCTTTTTTCAAGATTACTGGTACATTGTTAACCATGATTTGGTTTTGGCTGTCAGATATTTTTTTAGAATTGGTAAACTTCTAAAAAAGCTAAACAATAATTTCATTGTCTTAGTTCCCAAAATGAAAGAACCAAAGCATATGGCTGATTTCAGGCCTATTAGTCTTTGTAACACTATTTACAAGATATTTTCCAAGGTCCTTGTTAACCAACTAAAGCCATTGCTAGATAAAATTATTAGCAAATACCAAAATGGATTTGTCCCTGAAAGACAAATCCTTAATGTTGCTATTTCGACTCATGAAATAATCTACTCCATGAAGAAAATAAAAAATCAAGGTATGGAATTTAAATTAGATATTTCTAAGGCCTATGATAGAGTCATATGGAAATTCCTTTATGCGGTTCATGCTAAATTTGGCTTTAATGATAAGGTCATTGGTCTAGTTAAAGAATGTGTGGAGACTTTCTAGTATTCTGTCATAGTCAATGGGACCCCTTGGGGGTTCTTTAGGGCTAGAAAAGGTATTAGATAAGGTGACCCTCTATCACCTTGTTTATTATGGTTGTTGAAGTCCTTGGTAGGAATTTTTTATCCTTACTTCACTCTGGAAAAATTCAGGGTATTTGTGCTGTTTCTACCCTCCCCTCCTCTATTCTTCAACAATTTGTAGATGATACCTTCCTTTTTGGAAAATCCTTGGTGATTGAAGCTAGAGAATAGAAGTGCCTTCTCCAGGATTATGCTAATACTTTAGGGAAATGCATAAATTATAACAAGATCCATATCTATTTTTTCAATACCAAAGTTGATCTTCAATCCAAGATATTATCTATTTTGGGTTGTCAATGTGCATCCCTTTCGGGGACTTACCTTGGATTACCTCTCACTATTAAAGAGGTCACTCGAAGCTTCTGGAATAATATTTTAGAAAGAATGTAGAAGAATCTCATGGGATGGAAGGGAACTCTCCTTAGTAATGCTAGAAAACTGCAACTTCTCAAGGCTTCCCTACAAGGAATCCCAGTCTATTTCCTCTCCCTTTTTATGATTTCAAGTTCTATGACTGAAAAATTGGAAAGAATCCAAAGATCCTTCCTGTGGACTGGTGTTGAAGAGAGAAAAAGACTTGATTTTGAGAACTAGGACATTGTCTTCCATCCTAAATGTCAAGGGGGTCTTGGGATTAGGAAGATCACTAATTTGAACAAAGCCCTCATCACTAAGGTGGGATGGAATCTTGTTCTGGGAAAGGCTAAATGGTGTAACATAATGAAGGCCAAATATTTGAATCAAGAACACTTCTCCAAGGCTCTAGATCTGATGGGACTCCCATCAGGGTCAAAAGTTTGGAATAATATCCTAAAATGAAGATCTCTTTTGAAGGGGATAAGATGGAAGATTGGGAATGGGAGATCAATTTGATTATGGGAGGACAACTAGATTGGGGGAAGACCTCTTGCTGATAGAAACTTTAACATTTTTAAGGCACATGCTAGGGAATAGATTGGAACCTTTATTGTGGACTATACTCTACCCAATACCAACTGGAAATTTTTGGAATTAAGTTTCTTAGATAGGCTAGACCTTCTCCATAAGGTTGTTGAGCTTCAAGTTCTTTTGAACAAGATGATACTTCCTCTCTTTCCTAGGGAGGATAGGATTTTCTAATCCAAAAACTAATTAGGGGATTTCTCGGTTAAGTCTGCTTATCATCTGCTACTTAAGTTCAATGGTGATGAGTGCTGCTAGAAGAAAGTGTTGAATCATCAACTCATTCCCAAAATCAATTTCTTTTGGTGGGCCTCCATTCATGGAAAAATTATGACTGTTGACAATCTGGTCAAACATGGCTTTCAATTTCCCAACTAGTGCACCCTTTGTATGTTTGTGGAGGAGCCAATTCCACACCTCTTTATTCATTACAAATGTGCCTCCCAAGTTTGGTAGAATGTATTACAAAAACTCAACATCCTTTGTTTTTTTGATAGGAATATTCATCAATTTTTCCTCAATTGGAAATTCCCCTCTAAACACCCTTTAATTAGGCAATTATGGTGTCTTATTCCTCCACATGTTTGCTGGTGTCTATGGAAAGAAATGAACAACAAGATTTTTAGAGAAAAGGAGAACAGTATAGATTGTCTACTTATTATCATCAATAGACTCCTCTTTGATAATATCTCAGTTTTCCAATGGAAAACCCCCAATTTCCCTCCTGTAGAATGGGATAAAAATATAGCCAAATGTTGGAAGTTTCCTAATAACATCCAAAAAATTGATAATTCCAAGAGGATTGTTAGGAGCAATGCAAAGTGGCAAGCTCCAAAACCACCATGGCTTAAATTGAATTTTGATGAGGTGGCCAAAGATAGAAAGGTTTCCTGAGGGGGTATCATTCGTGACCACAATGGTTGTTTAGTTGTTTCCTATTCAGGGAATCTGAAAGACCACACTAGCAACCAAGCTAAAGGAATGGCCCTCCTCTGGGGGCTTAGAATTGCACTTTCAATCAACGTCAAGTTCATGAAAATTGAAGGTGATTCACTACTAATTGTGGAAGCCACAAAGGGCAAGATGGTTGTTAGTTGGGCCATCCAAGGGGTCATTGAAGACATTCACTCCCTTCTTACCAGACTCCAGGAGTTCTCCATTCAACATGTTTATAGAGAAGGAAATTTGGTTGCTGACAGTTTGGCTGCTACTGGGCTAGAACAAGAAGGATTGCAGTGTTGGAGGAAAGAAGAGTCTTTACACCCTTTTGTTGTGATTCTTCTAAGAAATGACTCCAATGCAATTTTCCATGATGCTTAATAATTTCATCCCTAGTCTGGTTTGGCTATTACTAACTATTGTTAGTATTGAGGGCAAGAGATATTTTTTAAATTACTGGTTGTTGTGTGAAAAGAAAATGGAGGAGAAATTTCCACATTTCATGCATGATTAATTATGGGCTACCACTGGGATTACCTGTTTCCATCCTAATGACTGATGAGGTCATTGCCATTTTAACACCTTCGAAGCTCATGACAAGCTTTTTAGGCGGGCGGATTTGGTTCAATTTTTCATGTCGTCCGGATCTTTCTCCAATATCATTTCCCTTTGTGTCATGTAATTATCGCATAGAGAAACTGATGGGTCTGAGCTAGCTACGGGAAATTGCATTTATTTTTATCTTTTTTGGCATTACAAGTTACCTCCTTTCCATTTCTATGTGGTTTTTTCTACTCTTGGTTTTCTCTATTTTTGGCCAGCTAACACCCTTGTTCTAGTCAGTTGCGGTGAATGTGTTAGAGCTATGGGTGGGGAGTGGGTGCAGGTGGAGCCTGATAAATGTGAAAACTAGAAGGCGGATGGCATTATTTGGCATATATGTAGGGAAGGTGGTATCTCCCAGTATATGGAATGTATGACCAGCCACGATGAGGGTCTTTCTAGGAAATCCGTGACCTCCTGGAAGGACAAAAAGGTTAAAATTGGAAGCATTTATTTTGATATCAGTGAGGAGGTCATTTTCAGAGTTACGGGTCTCGCTCTGGATGAGCGTACATGGAAGAAAACCACCAAAGTCGCTGACCAGACCAGCCTCAATATTTTCTTCCAGGGTGATGAGAACCCCATCAAACTGTGTGAAGGATATGATCATGAAGTGCTTCCTGAACCATGGGACAGAGTGTGTATGGTGGTGATGAAATAATTCACCCTAGAAGGAAGGTATGGCATTTATTACTATTATCATTTCAATTTCCTCAATCACCTTAGGAACCACCACAATATTTCCTTCCCATTTATTTTCATGCACTCCCTTAAGAGTAATGTGCTCGATGTCGCTGAAGCCATGAATGTGAGTAAAAAATTCACCATTCTTCATTAGGGTCTCATTTCTAGGCTTTACCATTTTCATTCAACCCTTTGCCCTCCTCATCCCATAAATATTGTGGATGTCTCGCATCCCACCTCTATTGAAGAAGCCCTCGTTTCTTCTTCCCCCCTATTGGCTAGTATCATGGATACCCCTGGCCCAAGTAAGTAATGCATTAAAAACCCTTCCTTCAAAGTTTCACCGCAAGACACCCCCGCCTCACTGGGTCCTGTGGTGGAAAGCAAGGAGAAAAAATGCATTTCCCCCACCCTGAGAGGCAAGGCTAAAGCCTCAAAGAAGACTAAATTCTAGCTCCACCAAATTGACTTGGATATTAAGATCATTGAGGAGACTAATACACCTCATTGGTCTAATAGACTGGTTACCAAGAAAGAAAAAGGGAAGAGTTCCAAAGAGGTTTTATATTTTGACAATGGTGATGACACTGTGATTAAGAGTAAGGAGGAGAAGGATGTGGGTGAGGAGGCTTTCTCGGGTTATGCTAGTAGCTCCTCCCATGTTTCTCAAAGTTTTAAAAGGGTCCTTGCCAACATTAAAATCAAGGAGGTTAAGCCTTGCACTTCTAACATCGCAGAGGGTAAGGCTCCTATGGAGGAAGGCCATACCAAACATGATGCTTCCTGGGAGGAGATTGTCAATATGAAAAACAAAATTGAGAGCTTGGAGAAAAGATTGCAGGGGGTCACTCGGTTCGCCTTGGAGATCATGCACAGGTATTCCACTACTCTTTGTCTGTTGCAAAAGGATATGGCTACAAACGATGCAGAGGAAGAACCTATCAACAAGGAACTACTTAAGTTACTCTCTGAGGATTGGGCTACTATTACACTTGTTAATCCATCCAATGGGAAATAGTTTTAGTTCTTAGTGGGTTTTCATTTTTTGACTAGGGTTGGTTGTTTCAGCCTTTGATCATGTTTTGTTTTTAAAATACTTTGTTGATATGTTTAATTTCCTCTATAACTGGTATGACCCTCAGTGGTCCATGAATTTATATCATGCTATCATGATAGACTTTGCTAGTAGCTTTAGATTGGTTGTGTTTTTTGTGATGTTTTTGATATGTTTTGCTTAGGGTGATGGTTTGGTTTTTAGACCTGCTGTCATTGTGCTATTAGTGTTAATATGCTATGTGTGGCCATGATTGCCTTGTTTTTATGGGACAAAACCCTTGTTTTGCTACTTTTAATATCAAAAACTAATTAGGATCAACTGTTGAGAATGAAACAAGTCATGGTGGCTCAAATAGTATCAATACTATTAGCACTATCACTATTTTTCTTCACATAGCTGGGAAGATACCAAGATAATTATGTGGACCAAGATGTAGGTTTTTTAGATCATGCACAATATTTATTCAATATTTTCCTAAAGTATCTGATCATAATGTGTTGGCACAAGAGGAGAAAACCACTGAAAGTAAAGGAATAGAGAATTATAGACAAGCTGTAACAAAATTTTATTTGAAAAATGATCTTGCAAACCACCAAAACACTTGAGACTTACAAGGAATAACTCATACACCTTTTTGAACATATTACCAAGGACATATGGTCAAATCTATCTCATCGGATGAATGTAGAGCATTCCAACAAGCTTTTAACATTATAATTCACAAACCATAACACTATTAGTTCTAACTCTTTTTAAAGAAGGTTGAAAGGCTTGATTTCTTAGATATAATACCTTCACAACACAAAATACTTATCTTTTGAACTACAAGAAAATAAACTACTTTGCAGAAGGATGCAGAACAAAAATTTTGCACTCTGTTATAGTGAATACACTATTAATACCTTTTCCAATCTTCTACAACTTATCTCAATGTGTGGTACACCAATCAAGAATGATATTATCATAGACATGTATGAAACATATTCAAAAAAGTGTACCAACCACCAAATCAATCATAGACACCAGTCAGATCACCATTCATACATCTAACAATATTGCTGACTAATCTTTCCACTTGCACTATCTTTAAAATATATACAAACTTCATCACACATATAACATCAATGAAAAACCATAATAGGTTGACATCAATGAAAAAACCTATTTCCAACAATCTTACCCTTTGTCATTGATGACAACACCCATATGTTCCTCTCCCCCTTTGACATCAAGGGAAAAGGGAAATATATATTCTATTTATAACATCCCAAAAATATATGAGCTCCCCCTTACTACATACTCCTCTTGAGATGGAGATGCCCCAAAACTGACAATATAAAAGAATATAACAAGTAGCCACAAAACTATACAAAGTTAAAATTTTCTTATTTACCCTTTTGCAGCTTCTTTGGAAGGTAGAATATTCCTGTGAGATTTCTTTAGTTTCTCCAAAGTTGTATTTTAATCTATTTTTACTAAGGTGAGAATGTGATTTTGACATTCAAACTCTATGCACAATTCCTTAGCCTCATTTATTTTACTAGGATATTTCTTTTTTGACCCACTTCTACTACTTTCACCATCAATCTAGACAATGATGCAAGCCACACATTAACTACTTCTCTTAGCAGACAATTGTTTCTTTAACTATTCTCTTTGATTCACAAGCAATGCTAGCTATACATGAATATTTTCAATTTGTGCCCTAGTGAATCCATCTATATCTCTTGATACATCATACGTTTCAACTAGTTGTGTAATTTTTGGCTCAATAGAGTCAATCTAACTTTTTGATATCTTTGGTGGGGCTTGGAAATTTCAAATAAAATTATAAAGTTGTTTCTACATTCACACAATCCTTAAACATTTCTATATTTTCCTATAATTTATTGTGTTTATTAGCACACCCGTCAGAAGCTTCACCCATTCTCATCTTTTATCTTTCTCAAGGCCTCTTGTTCTTCCTTTTGTTGTAAGTGAGAGGAGTGGTCCTTGAATGAATCCATTAAGAGCTTTAGCTTTTGTTCCAAAGGTAAGGAGACATTAATGTTTACTTCTGGTAGACCTTCATGAATATTCTTGATTACCTCATCAAGTAATTCACTTTCCTTTTCATGTTCTTGTAGTATTTCTTTTCTTGCAGAGGCATGCAAAGCATCACCAAGTTGTAGCTTATGGAGGGGAGAGAATTTTTCCAACTCAACTTTTCCCTCATGTGTTGGAATTTGTATAAGTTGAGGTGTAACTATTGGTTGAAACTATATCTACATCTCCACTAGATATTTGAAAGAGTCTATAGATCAAGAACCTTGACCTCTTTCATAGGATCATCTTGCTTCTTAGCTATTTTTACATTTGTATCCTAAACTTTCTTTTCCTCTTCTTTCCCACTTCTTTTATATCTCCATACTATAGACTTCTTGTACCTCGTGTACATCGAAAACATATTTTCTTCTTTGTATCTAGACATTTCTTCCATTTCTTTATTATCTTTATCTAAGGGAGACACATTATGTTCTTTGTCAGATTTAGGGTTCTTTGGAGGTGAGACACTCATTTTACTCTAATCCCCTACACCTTGTGCACTTGTATTCTCTAGAGGAGTAGTATGCTCATTCAGTTTTACATTTTCAAATGCCATATCATCTTTAGTCATATTATCCTCAAAATCTTATGTATCTAAGTCATGAACAAAAACATCAGGTATATTTTAAGTATCCAAAGGAACTTGATCACAAATTATTTCAATATTCTCTAATCCTTCTACATTTTTTGTTGAATTTTCTTCAGTTTTATTCTCCATCTTCTTTATTTCTTCTTTATCATTCCCCATTAGAACATTTATTCTTTATTTGATTCTAAATTCTTTCTCTTGATATAGAGAAAATTTGACCCTTTCTTGAGACATGGATATATCAACCTTTTCCAATGCATGTTTCTTCATCCTTTCTTCTTCTACAACTTCATTCCTTTTGTTACTTAGAACATCTTCCAATCTTTCCAAAAGTTGATAAATGATTTAATTTAGAGTCATATTGAAGCTACTCATATACATAATTATTTCTTTCTCAATTGTGGCCTTGTTAGTAGGGGCCATTTCATCATAAAGTTTGGCAACCTCTGTTAATGCATCATGCTCTATAATTGCGTTGATAGTAGCCCCAAGTTGTAGAGGCTAATGTTTAGATGTTTCTAGTGGAGACTTCATTGTTTCTTCTTCGATTTCCTTTTCCATGGATATCTCTTCTTCTTCTTCTTCTTCTTCTTCTTCTTCTTCTTCTTCTTCTTCTTTTGTACTCTTCTTCCTCCTCTTCAATACATAGGATTTCAATTCTTCTTCTTCATCTTCCTCATCATCATCCACATTCACTAGAGTGAACTTCTCCCTTCACGCTTTCTATTTAGGTCTTGGATTCTTTCTTTTAAAGTAGTCTTGGTTTTTACTGTAATATTAGTAACAACTCTTTTTCTATTGGGAGGTGCTTGAGTAGGTCCAAAATCAATGGTAGTGGTAGAAGAAAATTTAGTTTTCCATCCAAGAATTGGTTTATATGTGGTGGATAGAGATGCTTCTGTAGAGCCATCAAGTGTGCCTAACATCATTTTCAGTTGAAACACCATCTTTCCCACATTCTTCTTTGCCTTTTCTTCTGCCCTCTCCTTGATTTTCTTGTTAATTATTTCATCATATGTGCCAAACCTTGCAATAGATGTATCCTTAGGTTTGTTGAGAAAAATATCAGCATATGCAATCCAATTTTCCTTTGGAAGCTCGTAGGCTAGCCTTGTAATCCAAGAAGAGCTTGGTTAAACTACTTCCATGTAACAATTATCTGTATCAACCATTAGAGTGATATCATCCTTGTACCTTTCTACAACTTGAGAAGGTATTTTTCCCTCCTTTTTATTTCACTCTAGAATGTTTTAAAGAAATCCCAAAACATTATGTTACATTGAGTGGTTCCCAAAAATATACTCATATGATCCTTTATTTGATGTGCAACAAGAATATTATTTTTATAGACCACATTCTTAAAACCATGTATTTCTTTCATGAAATAGAAAAAATGAAAATCATTAAAGTACCATACCAAAAGTTGTAGTGAGACTCCTTGGTTTTGTGCAAATTTTACAATAGCTTACAAATATCATAATCTTCTCCTTCCTTTACCATCTTATGAGCAGTATAAATTGTGGTGGTGATAGCAAAGCCTTCTCTATTTGTGTAGTATATCTTATATGAAATTCCCATTGTTGCATACTCAACCCCTAGGTCAGATATGCCATTCACAAAGAGTGCACTTTTATCAAATTTTTCTCTGGTCAACCTCATAACTTCTTCATTATTGAAAAATCTCAGTGCCAGTACCTATTCAATGGAGCACAAACTAGTCAAACCATGATAGATTCCTTTTTGATTTGATAAGGTTGATCAAGCTAAAAGATATCCTCATGAATTTTGCTTAAAGAATATCTGACCCATTCATTCCCATAGAAAAAGATAGGAAAAAAATTCCATACATCTAATCCTTTTAATTCCACATTCACATATTTTGGATTAAGCTTAAAGAAATCACCTAGGAGATGATTGAATATTCCATATTCCATATTTAAATGTTTGTATTCATTCAATTGTGAATGAATGTAGATACATATATCTTCAGAATGAATTACGTGGATTTGAAAACGAGAGAATGTGCCTTCTTTGTTAGTCACAGTTGATATATATGGATCTTTCTTGATTTTTTTCCTTTGTTTCTCCACAACATCAATGAAAATAGGTGTAGTAATGATAGATCTTACTGCAGCTAAGAAAATACTAGAGAAATACTTGTGAAAGTTATCATTAGGATTTGATTGAAACTTGTTGATGACTTTCTTCACTACTTTACCTCCTACACTCACTTGAAATAGTTTGAATGAAATTAATTTGATCTAAAAAAGAACTAAATATTCCTCACACAAACTCTAGTTTCTTCATGATAAATTTATTCGATGTTTAGCAACTTTTATGGTTTGTGATATCACAAAGATCCATAATCCTTCAACAATCTTCCACATAAGGTGTATTTTCTTTAGAAATATGGCCAGCCAAAATCATATTACTATTTACCAATATGTTGAAGATTTTATCATCCCATACATTTCATGGGTTTGATAGGATCTACAATTGTAACTCTCCATGTATCAATGCTCATTCTCCTTAATTACTAAAGGAATAATTTGTACCATGTTGAGGTATAGATTCATTATTCATTTAACTTTCTTCTTATTTTTTCAAACTTTTCTCATCTCATTCTTTTGATGATTAAGGGTAGGCTTCTTCTAAGGAGAAAAAAACCTTACTCATTCCCTTGTAGAATCTAGCAATGTGCCCTAGTTTATTGCAATTGTAGCATATGATACCGGTTTGTGGAGAAAAGTCGGTTCTTCTCTCATTATATCTAAGATCAATAGCCTTATGACCAAACTTGTTGCATGTGTAGCAATAGCCATAAAAGGATTGAGAGGTCATAGCATTATTCCTTATTACCTTATTAGATTTGTGGCAAAAAAAATTTCAAGCATAACATTGACCATGAAATGATTGAGTGTTCATAGAATTGTACCTTGAAGGTCTAAAGTAGTTCTAACTCATTTTGCATCTACATTCAACTACCTCATAAAAAAATTTACTATAGGAATAGAAGTTACCATTGAACATGGTAGGGGAAAATTGTTTAGGAACATGCTTCCTAAAGTTCTTCCTTTTTCTCTAGACAGGAATGGATCCTTCTTCCTTTTTGTTGTTATGATTTGTATTTGCATCTACGGAGAATGCTTCCTTAGGATTTTTTGTGTAGGCTTTCTCCTCCCTTGTCTTAGATTGTCCTTCATCTTTGAAGTTATCATACAGATTTGTAGATGCATTGACCATAGGAATTTTTCCTTTTTCAAAACCAAGTCCAGATTTCTCTTTTGATGGTTTTTGAGAGTTAATTAACTCATTAAGAATTTCAGAGTCTCCTCTTAGTTTTAGAACTTTATAATTTTTTTCTTTTCTTAGGGATACAATATCTTCCTCAAGCTTTAAACATTCAAATTTTTTTTTATTGATCCTGGTATTTAGGCGATCCTCAATCTTCTTACCTTCTTCAAATTTTATTTTTTAATTTGAGATCAAATCATCATCTTCTCTCACTTTCATTTTACCTTCAATTCCTCCTATTTGATCTTTCAGTTTTCCAATATATTCCTTTATTTTCTTTAGTTTCCACCTTCAATTTATCAATTGTTTCTTTTGAATTTTCCAACATGCACGCCTATTTGAAATTTTGTAACCTTGCTTCATCCAAATCTTCAAGAGAAAACTAAAGTTATCCTTCAAAATATACTTCATAATCTTCTGGATTGATACCCCAATCTTTAGGTTTCATTTATTCTTGATCAAGTTCTGGAATTAATAAACATATCTTTGATTTATCCAACAAACCCCATGTGTTCAAGAGTAGGATCAACCTTAGTTGTTAAGATTCTAAAGGAACTTGGCTCTAATACCAATTGTTAAACACAAAGATGAGTTGAAAGGGGGGGTGAATCAAAATATATTAAAACTTAACCAATATCATTCTAAGATTAAATTCACATCAAATTAACTAAAAGGAATAGAAAAGAGCACATGCATCACATGAAGACACCAAAATTTTTATGTGGAAAACCTAATGAGGGAAAAACCACGGTGAGGATTAACTCACAATATATGTAGTTCATTGGTAATAAGAATTACAATGTTTAAGGCACACTACCTATGGACTTGTAGACTAAGGTATACAACCTTAGAGAAAGGTACTAAGGACCTAATGAGACTCACTATCTTAGAGTAGGGTAGATGAAGAATATAATGATAAAATTGATTATAAATTTCTTTGAGGAATCATCTAACATATCATGAAGATGCAACCACTATTTTGCATAATTTTCTCTTCACAATGATTCCAGACACTTCATCTCTTTCATTCTACTCCATCACAAATCAAAATCAATCATCACCTTCACAAATGAATTTAATCTTCTATATATATCCTTTGCAACACTTTAAATTTTTTATTAAGTCAGCACAATTATGACCTTTAGAAGAAACTCTTGAAATCTCATTGGTCGACTCCAATTATGTATAATATTTTCAAGAGAAAAAAATTAATAATAGTACCTGGTATTTTAGGATCCAAACACATATAAACACATTCTTGAAAATAGGATTAACTAATCAAGATCAACCGTTGAGGATGAAACAAGTCATGTTGGCTCAAATAGTATGAATAATATCGACACTGTCATTGTTTTCCTTCACATAGCTAGGGAGATACCAAGATCATTATAAAGACCATGATGTAGGTGTTGTAGATCATTCACAATATTCATTCAACCTTTTCCTCAAGTATCTAATCATAATTTGTTGGCACAATAGGAGAATTCCATTGAAAGTTTAAAAAAAAGCATTTCAGATAAGCTATAAAAAACTGTTATTTGAAAATTGATCTTATGGACCACCAAAGCACTTGAGACTTGCAAGGAATAACTCATACACCTTTTTGAGCATATTACCAAGTCTTCATGGTGAAATCTATCTCATCAGAGGAATTCAAAGCATTCCAACGATATTTTAACATTATATTGCACATACCAAAACACTATTAGTTCTAACTCTTTCTACAGAAGGTGTAATGACTTGATTTATTAGATATAATACCTTCACAACATAGCCACAACTTATCTCTCGAGCTGAAAGATAAGAAATTACTCTACAAAAGGATGCATACCAAAAATTCATGACTCTATTATAGTGAATACACTATTAATAACTTTTCTAGTCTTTTGCAGCTTATCTCAATGTGTGGTACACCAATTAGGAATGATATTATCATAGACATGAAGGTAAAATATTGGAACAAGTGTACCAACCACCACATCACTTGTAGACACTAGTCAAATAACCATACATATATCTAACTATATTGTTGATTATATATCTACACTTGCACTATCTCCATAATATATGCAGACTTCATCATACACATCTAACATCAATGACAACCCATAATAGGTTGACATCAATGAAAACAGCTATTTCCAACATCAAGTGCTCACAAGATAAACTACTTTAGTTGGAATAGAGTCATTTTGTCTTTTTTTGAGTTTTTCATTTCTCGAGTGTAGTCTTGGGTAGTTACGAGGTGTTTGGCATGTATTGGGGACTAATCCCTAGTTTTTTTTTCTCACTAGATAGGATAGTAATGCCTCTATAGAAAAAAAATGCACTAATAGGGATGTTAGTGTCCCTTCTAGGCACTAGTGTCACATCTAGGCATTTGTATACTCAATGGCTCAATTTATCCTTTTTTTATTGATTAAAGGGTCTTCCATTTGTTTCTCAAGAAACCTTGTATAGAAAAGTTGTCCCCTCAGGATTTCGAGTCTTCCCATTATTTTTTTTCATCAAAGAGTGTCATAAGTCTAGACTTATGGCATCTTCTTTCCTTGGGAAGTGTTTTGTTTCCTATAAGTGACTCGCCATCATTCCAATTAGTGAAGAGTTTGTACCTCTTGGTTAGGAAACCTCTTGTGAAGGTTGTACCTTTTTTTCATTATTGTATGTGTGTGGATTGGAGGTTGATGATTCCCTCTTCCTATCTTGAAATTGTGTTGTGAGAGAATTAAATCACAATTGGTAGTTGATTTTCATGTAGGTATCATCCTCACTCTCATATGTTTATCATAGTGGATTTTTGAGAGGTAGAGAGGAGAGAGAGGAGAGATATATAGAGAGATATCTAAAGGGAGATAGAGGGTGGAAAGAGGGATGGATAAAGTAAAAGGTAGGTAGAGAGACAGACAAAGAGGGGGTATAGAGAGAAGTAGAGAGGGAGAGATGAAGGGAGAGGTAGAGATAGAGAGTAAGGGTGAGATTAATATAGGTAGACATAGGTAGATAGAGAGGGATATGGATATGGGAGATAGAGAGAGAGAGAGAGAGAGAGAGAGAGAGAGAGAGAAAGGAAATTTGGGAGGGATAAAGGGGGATGTAAGTAGAGAGAAAGGGTGAAGGGATATAGAGAGAAGTATATAAGGAATGAGAGAAAGAGGTAAGGTGGGAGGGATAGAGGGGGTAGGTAGAGAGAGGGAGGGTGAGGGGATATATAGAGAAGTATAGAGGGAAGAGGAGAGAGAGATAAGGTGGGAGGGATAAAGTGAGAGGTACGTATAGAGAGAGGGTGAGGGGAGATAGAGAGTAGAGAGGGAAGGGGAGAGAGAAGTAAAAGAAGAGGGAGAGGGAGAGGGAGACATAGAGAGAGAGGGAGGGAGGGAGAGGTGGGTAATGAGGGAGAGGTAGGGTGGGAGGGATAGAGTGAGAAGTAGGTAGAGAGAGAGGTTGAGTGGAGATAGAGAGAAGTATAGAGAAGGTGAGAGAGAGGTAGAGAGGAGAGAGGGTGAAGAGAGATATAGAGAGATATCTAAAGGGAGAGAGGGGGAGTGAGGGAGGGATAGAGTAAGAGGTAGGTGGAGAGAGATGGAGAAGAGATATATAGAGAAGTAGAGAGGGATTGAGGAAGGGAGAGGTAGAGATAGAGAGGTAGGGTGGGAGGGATATAGGGAGAGGTAGAGACAAAGAAGAAGATGGAGATGGGAGATAAAGAGAATTAGAGACAAAGAGAGATAGAAAGGCAAGAGGGATAGAGGGGTTGTATATAGAGAGATGGAGGGTTATTGGAGGATATCTCTACCTACCTCTCCCTCTATCCCTCGCACATTACCTCTCTCTCTATCTTTGCTTATATTTATCTCCCATATCCATATTCCTCTCTATCTACCTACCTCTCCCTATATCCCTCCCACCCTACCTCTCTATATCTAATCTCCCTCCATCCCTCCCTCTCTAATTCTCTATATATCCCCTCTCCATCTCTCTCTACCTACCTCTCACTCCATCCCTCCCTCATTGCCCCTCTCTTCCTTTAGATATCTAACCATATCTCTCTTCTCTCTACCTCTCTCTCCCCTTCCCTCTCTACTTCTCTCTATCTCCAGTCACCCTATCTCTCTACCTACCTCTTCCTCCATCCCTCCTACCCTACCTCTCTCTCATTACCTACCTCTCCCTCCATTTTTCCCTCCTTCCCTCTCTCTCTCTCCTTTCCACTCTCTCTCTCCCTCTCCTTATACCTCTCTCTCCCCTTCCCTCTCTACTTATCTCTATCTCCCCTCACTTTCTCTCTCTCTCTCTACCTACCTCTCATTATATCCCTCTCACCTTACCTATCTCCCCTTCCCTCTTTACTTCTTTCTATATCCCCCCGCCCTCCCTCTCCCTTTATCCCAACCACCTTACCTATCTCTCTATCTCTACTTATCTTTATTTCTCATCCCCATCTTCCTCTCTATCTACCTACCTCTCCCTTCATCACTCTCTAATTATCTCTATCTCCACTCTCCATCTCTCTCTTTACCTACCCCTCACTCCCTCCCTCCCTCATTCCCACCCTCTCTCCCCCTTTAGATATATATCTATATCTCCTCTCTCTCTCTCCCTCCCTCCCTCATGTCTACATCTCTTACCTTCCCTCTATACATCCCTCTATCTTCCCCTCTCACATTTCCTCTCTACTCTTGTGGGAGAGAGGGGGAGAGAAAGAGAGATAGGTAGAAGGAGAGGGAGAGGGAGAGGGATAGAGTGGGGAGGGAAAAATAGATAAATATATAAAGAGGGAGAGATGGAGAGGAAGATAGGAAAAATAAATCCAAAAGGTACACTTATATATTGAAAAAGTGGAAATATAAAATGATGTATTAAATATGAAAATGAAACCCTAATGTGGTTGCCAAGGATGGGTAGGGTAACTAAAATTTATTTCACAATCAAGATAATAGAGAAATATGTAACAATATAAAATCAATGATGAATTGGTCATGCAAGTATTTTAAAATATAAAATTAACATGTAAATATCATAAAATTATAGATATAACAAACTCTAATATAAATAAGAAACCATATAATAAGACTAGGTTGTATACATATGATTGATTGGATTTACTAAAATACAAATAGGTCTAAAGAGGGACAAAGAGAGAGAAAATGGAGGGAGAGGTAGATATATAGGTCTATATCTTGGAGAGAGGGATAGAGAGATATTGGGAGGGAGGGAGGGAGGGAGAAGTAGGTATAGAGAGAGTGAGAGGTGAGAGGGAGACATACAAAGAGATAGCTAAAGGTATAGGGAGAGAGAATTGAGATTGAGTTAAGTAGAGAGGGACGAATGGAGGGAGAGGTAGAGAGACAAGTCTATAGAGAAAGGGAGAGATCTAAAGAGGGACAAAGAGAGAGGGAAGGAGGAAGGGAGGGAGATGTAGAGAGATAGGTCTAGAGATAAAGAGAGATATATAAAGAGGGACAAAGAGAGAGGGAAGGAGGGGGAGGGAGAGGTAGTGACATAGGTCTAGAGCTCAAGGAGCTAGAGTGAGAGAGAGTTCTAGAGAGAGTTATAAAGAGGGACAAAGAGAGAGAAGAATAAAGGGATGGAGAGGTAGATAGATAAATCTAGAGATCAATAGATAGAGAGAGGTCTAAAGAATGAAAATGAGAGAGGGAGGGAGGGATAGAGGGAGAGATGGAGAGATAGGTCTAGAGCTGGAGTGGAGAGAGAGTGAAATATGGAGAGGTAGAGAAAGGGACACACATATATGATTATTTATGAAAAAAATTCATCTCATTCCTACAAGAAATATAAATATTTTATTATTGATTACTCCTCTAATGTTTCAAGTAATTTGATATGATTGTTACAAAATAATCATGAAAAAGGGACTTCACATGTGAAAGTAGTGAGCATTTGATGCTTCAAAAATTAAGGATAAAGTTCAAATGATTATAATTATTTTTTGTGTATAATATAAAAATTCTACCTATTCTATTGCCTAGATCTTTGAATCACCTTTCCAATTCCTATAAAAAAACAAAATTTTGATAAGAAACACAAAATTTATGCCCATTTTACCGAAGAAGGATTTTTGAGCTTTTAGATATGATGAAACCTCTACAAATTTCTTGTGGTTTCATAATTTTCATTTCAAAATATCAAGTCTAAATAGCTAGCTCTAAAGCTATGGTTTTCATTTTACTATGTATGGGTTCACCCTAGGGCTGAAACCCTTTTAAAACCCTTTTATTTTATTCTATTTTGTCTTTGACTAGTAAAATTCCCAGTTGCTTAAGTTACAACTTGTTTCATTGGCATCATGTAATAACTGGCCCCTATTTCCTAGTGCAATTGGTTGTATCCTACTGAAAATATTTTCCAAGGTATAATGTTATGCAAACAAGAATTATTAATGCCTTTGTATTATGTTTTAAAAAACCTAGGTTTGAAATTTATTTAAGTCTTAATCTTTATGTTGACCTAAGAGAGTCCATTTTTTAAGTTACAACTTAGGAACGTGCATTAATTTCCTTAAGGCTTGATCAGCATGGTCCCAGTGCTCATTTTCTATTGGTTTCCCATCAGCCCACACCATTAAAGTATTTATTAAAAAAGCTATACATGATAGTGGGCATGTGTCACATGTATTGTTTCTTTGAAGGGTCCTACAAGCTTCTAAAGTACTGGTGATAGTAGGCCCAAGATCTGAAGGCTTAGAATGCTCTTGACAGTTAAATCTTGACCATTCCCCACTAACCCATGGGAAATCTATTTGAAGATGTCGATACTAGGTGGGACAATGGGAAACTACCATGTGGAATAATTTGAACTATTCAAAGGACTATTGAAGATATGAAATATTTTTTTAAATATTTCTAATTGAATTTAGGGGCATTAAAGTTGGGCTACTAGAGTGCCTTGAGGCTTCAAGGTTAAAAGGTGATCAAGATGTTTTAATCGCATTTGTTCATATAGAAAAATTTTAAGCACATACTGAAAAGTTCTTAAGTATGAATATGGGCTTGGAAAGTTAAAAGGTTCCTAAGATTTGACACATAGATGCATCTGAAGACTTTCATCGCTAGCTTGTAGCCATTGATTTTCTTTCCAAAAAACCCATTCGGGATTGAGGGCAATTGACACGTGGAATTTCCTAGAGCTTGTGAGATATAGTGGGCTTGTTGTGATAGCTTGGAAGTGGTTCCATATGGTAGGATCTTATAGGCTCGATGTACAAGTAAAAGTAAGTCAAATTTTCAAACTTGCATGACCCCATATGAGCCATTCATCAGTCCAACTCATTAGGAGATCAATGATCAAAATTAAAAGTTTCTAATAAGGTTGATGGACCCGTTTTGGTTTGCATGAGTGAACAATAATGACAGATGTGATATTCTCCTACCAAAATAAAGGGTTTTCTTGCCATAAAAGTAAGATTGAAAGCATAATTTTGATTCACAAAAGAATTTTAAAGGATCCAAAAATTAATAGTAGCGTGTTTCAAGTTCTTGGCATCTAGAATTAAGGTTTCCAAGTGTGCATACAACCATTATGTAAACGTTGTGTGCTCAATTTTCATCAAATTTATGTGAAATTTCTAGTTTTGTGCTTGGATTTGTTTTCTAAGGCATATTTTAAGGTTTGATGTTCGTCAATTGCCTTACAATTGCTTTTGAGTTTTCTTTGATTCCCTACATTGGTTTTTAAACCCTAGTTGTGTTTAGAAAAGGCCTAGTTTACATTATTTTTCATTACAATGGCACCCCCAAAGGCTTGTTCCTCTATTTATGCCTCCAAAACCAAAAATGAGCCTTGTTTCAAGATATATAAGAACAATTGACAAACTCCACGTGTAATAAATTTGATGGTCAAATATTGTTCCATGGTCCTAGAATAGAAGATGGCATTGATGACCAACAATATTCCATTAATGATGCTACACTATCACTCACTCGATGCAATCTATTAAAATATTGATTTGGGAAGAGATATGGTAGTGTAACAGCATGCAATGGGCGGAGGATGGATATGGGGAAATTTTTTCCCAATGTATTCCTTGACATTGACCTATTGAAAGCCATAGCAACCAATTATGACCCTAATGTTTCGGTCGTAAGAACACATTTTGGTGTAAAAATGATTGATATTACCCGAGGAGGATTTATTGAAGTTTTCAATTTGAACCCTAATACCAAGGAGCCAATTGATGAGAAGAAATTGAAGGAAGAGTATGAAAATAAAAAAAGCAACTTTGAGGGTTTTAATATTGGAAAATTTCATGAGAAGATGAAAGGAAGGAAACAAAATCAAACTTAATCTGTTCAATAAGGAGCCCTTCCTAGTTGACATATTTGAATTCTATTTTCAAAGGACTTTCTACACTCTATGTCATATTTTAGGGTTTGATCCTCCCAAAAGGATGCCAATAGATTTAATGTACATGATAGTAAATATTCAACATGTAATACTCAACAAATTATATGAGTTTTCAACCTATTTGTCCAATGAGATCCACAAAGGCCTAACAACTCTCAAAGCTGGTAAAACAAGAGTGAGGTTTTTCTTGTACTCATTTATAATACACATGTTTTTATACAAGGGAGCTAATTACTTTGGAAAGGATGTGAAATTGGAGAGAAAGGGTGAGAATAATGAGGATCTCCCTGTCCAACCATGGACTCATATTTTTGACAAGGATGGTCAAGACTACATTTTCATTATTTTCTCAAATGTGTTTGCTTCAAAGTTGAAAATATTCTTGGTGATGGATCCACCTAGGATTCCTAAGGATTTACATGATTTTCTAAGACCTAAGGAGAGGAGGCCTAAATTAGGCATTGAGAATAATTAGGGAGATATCATCCCATATCCTGATTACACCATCCTCCAAGTATATGACACAAGTGTCTCACCTCATATATTTCCAAGAGATGTGCCATTGAGGATTGGTTTTCTTGAGGTCATGTGGTAGTTAGGAGATGTTGAAGATAACTACTTAGCTGGAATGAAGAAAGGAAATCTTTTTCCTACATACATTATTTTCTTATATTTTGTCATGATTAAGGATGGATGGAAAAAGATTATCCCAAATATTAAACCTCTTGGAATGAAATGTTGTAGAGTAAGAAACCATTATCTAGAGGGTTTCATGATGGCCTTGAAGGATAGGATTAAGGGAGGAAAAACTGGGTTTGTTGACAGCTTGGCGGTGGCGGGTCTTGATATTGAAGGGCTTCGGTGTTGGAAAAATGAGGTTTCTTTGCCCCCCTTGGCTCTAGTGTGTTTAAAGGAAGATCTCAAACATCTAAATGTTGAGTCCTAGATGGTGCTTACTTATTTTAGCTGGGCTCCTTCTAACTTTGGTTAGAATTTTTGGCGGGAGCTGGATTTTGAATAATTGGTTGTTATGTGAGGTGATGGGTTTTATATGTTTGTCTGATGGATTGTATGACCTCTTGTAGGCTGGTGATATGGTGAATCTTTCTACCCTCACTGACCGATGGAGTCATCATTTTTTGAACCCCCTAAATTTGTGTGTTCAATTTTTTAAGCTTGTAGATTTCATGATATTTTTTGAGACAGCTAAGTACTATGCCAATATCATGCCCTTACATGTTGTGGGTGATTCGCATGAGGGAGCTACTACCCTTGCGTGGGTTGCAAGAAGTAACATTTATTGCCTCTATTTTTGACTTTTTTGGTCACTTTTCGTTGGCCTTTTCCCTTTCGATGCTTCTAGAATTGACTACCAACTCTTCTACCCTGGTTCCCCTGTTCTGGTCGTCTGCATCTTTGGTGTGGGCTCTATGGGTGGGGACAGAGTGTGTGTGGAGCCAGAAAGGTGTGACGAGTGGAAGGTGGATGCCACTATTTGGCACATCTATAAAGAGGGCAGAATTGTGCAGTATATGGAGGCCATGACTGGTCATGATGAGGGGTTGTCTAATAAGTTTGTAACCTCGTGGAATGAGGGTAGGGTCACCATTGGTGGCATTTCCTTCAAATTTTCTGAGGAGGTTATTGCTAGAGTTATTGGGCTCTTGAATAGTGGCCAAACTTGGAAGAAAACTATGTAAGTACCAGACCAGATTAGTTTGAATCAGTTTTTTCACAGCGAAGAGAAACCTGTCAAGTTGCGAGGTGGCTTTTACCACGAGGTGCTGATGGAGCCATGGGATAGAGTTTGTTTGGTGATCATGAAATATTTCACATTGGAAGGAAGGTATGGGATCTACTATTATTACCACTTTAATTTCCTCAACCACCTTAGGAATCATTTGCATATTTCTATTCCTTTCTTCTTGTCTCTTAATAGCACTGTTGTGGAGTTTAATGAAGCTTATATTTCAAGAAAGAATTATACTATCCTTCACCAAGGCCTTATGTCTAGGCTCTATCATTTCCATATGGAACTTTTCCCTGCTCAACCTATCACTGTGCAAGAAGTCCTATCTCTCCTTGCTCTTGATGAAACCCCGGTTTACTCTACTCCCCCCTCTGCTAGTATTTTTGATACACCGGGCTCGAGCAAGAAAAAATGCCTAAAAAATCCTTCCTTGAAAGCCCATCCCCATGGCACTTCCCTTGGTAAGGGCCCAGGGGATATGGGTAGGGAAAGAAAGCGGCCTGCCCCTACTCCGTGCCCTAAGGCTAAAGCCTCTAAGCAAACTAAATTCCACCATCAAATTGATTCCGACATCGAGATCATTGAAGAAGCTAACACCCCCCGTTGATCTCATAGATTGGTTCTTAAGCAAGACAAGGTGGGAAGTCTTAAGGAAGCCTCTGATTTGGATAAGGATCTTGAGAGTGACAGTGAAAGTCACGAGGAAATGGTGGCGGGTGGGGAAGGCCAATCTGTGTCAGTGAATAGCGCGTCCCATGTGTCGAAAATCTTGAAGAAAGGCCCTTTTTTGGTGACAATGTGATGGAAATTACCCCCCGGTCCTCTGATGAGGTTAAAGGAAAAGCCCCCTTGTAGGAAGATCACAAGGAAAAAGATCAGGCTTGGGAAGAAGTTGGCAAGCTGAAGGGGATATTGGAGAGGTTGGAAAAGAAGGTTCAGGAGGTGTCTCAATTTTCCCTAAGGGTCATGCACAGGTTAGCCACCAGTCTTTGCTTGCTGCAGAAGGACAAGTCCATGGATGGTGCTGAAGATGATGCTAGTTTCAAGGAGTTGCTTGAGTTCCTCATGGTGGATTGGGCGACGGCTATTTAGGATATGCCTGGCTGGAAGGAAAAGAATTAGGTCGTTGGGCCTTTTTGTTCTTGTTTTTTTCTATGTCTAGTTGTTTGTTTTTACTATTGAACTTGTTGGACCCTTGGTGGTCTTTGGATTAATTTGGTTGGTCTCATGCTTGCATGAAGAACTTTGTTATCCTATGGTTACTGTTAATTTTCGTTTTTTGATGATATGCTATGGGTGATGGCTCTCTGTTGTCACTGTGTTGTTAATGTGCTTTCATTGGATGGCCTTTGTTGCCTTGTACTTATGGGTCAACACCCTTGTTTTGCTACTTTTTAATTCAAAAACATATACTTCTTAATCATCATGTCAACATACATCTTACAAATAAAAGCTTACTTCAATAACAAATAGAAGATTGTTTCCATTAATGTAGTGCACATACCTTAAATGTTTTACAACCCATGAAGGCTCCATGTCCATGGCTTGCTCTACATTATGGTGGGGTGCAAAATGATCCCAACCAAAGTGGATTCAAACCCTATCCACCCCTCCAAGTGGATTATGTGGCCCGTGGAAAGAGAGAGTTGTCATTTTAGACCCAAAGCAATATATATCGAATATCTTCCAAGTGACCAAATCTCAAGGTGTACCTACAAGTGGTAGACTTAAGATACCATTTCCCATAGTTATAAGGTTATGAGGTGATTTATATGTTACCTACTTGAGCTTGTTAGGAACTTTCTTCCTCACAGTCCATCAAATGACTAAGCAAGCAAGTTTACCCATCTCTAACATAGAATTCTCCTTGACTATTGTCCATCTCAAGCAAGTACAACCCATAGACACCTGTAAATCTTGAGCATTAAGGTACTGCTCCTTGACTATTGTCCATCTCGATCAAGTACTGCCCCTAGAAACTTGTCAATCTCGAGCTTACAAGTTTTTCTCCTTGAAATTTGTCCATCTCGAGCAAGTACAACCCCTAGATGCTTGTCAATCTCAAGCATTAAGGTACTGCTCCTTGACTACTGTCCATCTCGAGCAAGTACTGACCCTAGATACTTGTCAATATCAAGCAAGTAGGTACCACTCCTTGACTTCTCTTAGCACTATGACTGGAAGACATGTCTCTAACACAATTAAGCAGGTTCCCAACTTAGTTGCAACCATGAATGGCATTAATAGATATTTCCTATGGTAGCATTGCACACTCATATACTCTTCTCAGTTGGAATTTTCTCATATATTGATGATAAGATTTTGAGAGTGGAGACAATACTTCAAAATTTTGATAAGGTGGTGGGGCACCTCAAGGAAGAAAGAGAAGTGTATGGCAAGGGAAAATCCCCAATGGTTGAAGAAAGACCAACATATTAGCCACCCAAAAAGCAATATGTATTTTGAAGGAAGAAGAGCACAATGAGAAATGAACAAATAATTACCACCCATAATCAATCAAAGGGTTCAAGAGAATCTTCTCTTGTGCCTCAATTTCCACCATCTCCACCTCCAGTATCACCCACTAGACACAAATAATTGACTTGGATTCACCACCAAGAGAACCCTCACCAAAAAGGAGAAGGGTTGGATCATCTAGAATTGTGTATTAATCCTTTTGATTCCATTGAAGAGATCATTGTCACATATGATGAAATGATGCAAGGTATTCCCTCACCTCCAAGGGAGGTGAATCGACTAGTTCAAAGCCTCAGATTGAGTAAGGTTGATCTGACTAGGGTCAACAATGTTGATGATGTTAGAGAAAAGGAATGTAGGGATTTCATGGATGATGATTATTTTTTCAAAATAAAATTTTTTCATGAATTATTTTGGATGGGAAGGAGGGATGAGTATGATGAAATGGTGAAAATAAAGATGATTGAAAATCCAATGTTACCAAGGGAGGTCATTGACTTGATAGTCCTTGCAAAAATGAATGAAAAATATAAGGACATGACACCAACTAATTAAGTGCAGATAACTAGTGAGGAATAGTGGTTTTCTCCTCTTACCAGAATAGGACATGACATTTGTCATAACATTTGATATAGTGAGGATATACGATTCTCCTATTTTTCCAATGATGAAGAAGCAATATGTGTTCTACATAGGTCAACATTTAGTCCACAATACAACACATTGGCCATTTGGGAATTGGCCCCAAACACCAATAAACCTAAAGTTACAAAACTAGCAATAGACCTTAGAGGTGGACTGATAATAAAGAGAGTATCTAATACTCTAGTTGTTTAGGCAGCCAAATTGGTTGCAAATGTAGACCAATTTACCAAGGCTATTGTTGAATCTTTACAAGAGCAATATGATGTAAAGAATAAAGAGTATAATGACTTGGTGGTTGTTTACAATCATGATGAGCAAAGAATTGTAGAGATATAGTTGGAAAATGTACTGTTAAAGGAACACTTACAATCATTACAGTCAAGGCCATCACTAATTTTAGGGCAAGTAGTGTTACAAGTGCAGGATAATGTTCCATCATCTCCACTAGCTTCTCTAGTGCAATCATCACCTCCTCCTATCCATTCTCCCCCTCCAAATTCAATGAAATGGTGGTATATGATCTTGATAATGTACTAATTGCATATATCAGCCCAAGCACTTCAACAACACCTCCTCTAAAAAGAGAAGCAAGTAGAGAGGAGTTGATACAACAATTGGAGGTATTTGAAGAATTATTTTCATTCTATAATGATAACAATATTTTTATTGTTACAAATTTTTTAGAGATTTTTTTATCTAAGGAAATAAAAAGAGTGAGAAGTGTCCATTTGAATTATTCTTTGATTTTCCATTCAATAAATATGTGTGAAAAGGATAAAGAAATTGATATCCCATAAATGCAAACATGGGTACCTAGATTGAGTGTTTTGAAGAACATGGTAATTGGATCCACACATGATCTGAATAAACCAATATAGATTGCTCCAACCTACAAAGCAATGAAGGAAATGGTTGAGTTTCAAGGATTAGTGGATCCATTGGAGAAAAGGATCAGGGCATTGCTAAATAAATTTGATGAGAATGATCGTGGCCTCCTAGAAAAAATTCTTACTGATAATGGAGGTGTCAAGAATTATGAGCAATGGAGAGCTCATATGGATGAAATCATTGCTATAGAGGCCACTCTAATTTTTGAGGAGGGAGATGTTAAGTTGTCCATGTTAAAGGATCGTATGAACAAGTTTTCTGACACCACTATATTCCTTGAGGAGTTTGACAAGGATGCAAATCAAATAATGATAAAATGCAGTCCTTATAAAACCAAGTTAGATGAATTCATAGTTTTTAATTGGACATTAGAAGAGGATTATGTGGCTTTGGAACAAAAATATAATAATATCCCTGATTTGTAATCTTCTCCAATGGTGATGTGGCATCAATTTTGGCCTATTTTGACATATGTAGTGGTCTTCAAGGTTTTTTAGGAGTGAAAATAAGGATGTTTTGTCTCTTATGCTCAAGTTTATGTTACTCAACTTTCCCTAGGTCCACAATAGGAAGAATAATGGAAGGAAGTGGAAAAGGCATCAACTAATTGCTCCAAATATTTTGGGAAAGCATGATGGATGTAACAAATTTTGTAACTACCTTTCACTTGGAATATTCTTTCCATGACCTTGTAGTTGCACTTGCATTTTCAAATGTAACATGTGTTTCAAATGAAAATATGATAAATGTCATGGCTTAAGGATTTTTTTTCTCCCTTAATTCTATGAAAGGGAATTCAAGGCCATGTACGCAAGTTGTTAATTGATATTTTAGAGAAACATTGTAATAGAAAGTACAAAGAATAGAGGTCGAGTCTATATCTAGGTTTTTGAGTCTTTATTTTCTACAAGTTTTGTGTTGTATAGCAGTACTAGCATTTCAATGCAAGAATGGTATGATTATCAAGACAATTCTCTTCTTTTGTATTCTTTATATGAATTATCAATGAAAATGATCAAAGGTTTTTTCAAAAATCTTCATTGTGTTCCAATGAATGTATGATTTTATCTTTGTTCTAATTCAAAATAATTAGTTAAATTACTTTGATAGAATCATAGATTTATGTATTTTAAATGAAGGGATTTGATAAGGAGTTTTGGTTCTAAATATTTGAGGTTAACACTATAATGTAATGTTATAAAATCTTTGTGATGTTAAGTTTTAGGATGTTACTATTCATCATGGTTTCTGTTAAATTAGACTCATGCCCTAGGTTAAGGCATTGGTCTATGATCTATACCTATGTTGCATATTCATGATCTCTCACAAAGAATACTTTCAAAATCATTGAATGCTTAATTTTTTATTGAAATTTATTTCGAGTTGAATTTTACCATGCTCTAATAATTATGAAATGATTAATGTCTAAAAATATTGCCAAATATTTGTATTATTTAAATTTTCAAACAATTGTGTGTAGAACATATCTATTTTCTACAATATTCAATGTAAAATGGTACAAGAGAGCTTGAGAACATTTTTGGAATCACCCTCCCAGGTTTTAAAGAGCACACAGTGTAGAGGGAAATCTTAGCAAACTTTCACCTATTGGCTGGCCAAACCCTCCTAATTAATTACTATTGAATTAGGAAAATTCATAGGTAATTAGTGAGATCAGTTTGGTATTTTGAAACCTCCAATAAATTGGTGAATCTACTAGGGACAAAGCTAGTCTAACATCTCTAGCTCCAAATCATATACAATCAATGTCAATAATTGTGTTGTTCTTTGAAGTATGAAGGAAAATTTCATCAAATTTCTCATCATAGGTTAGGTTTGCTTTTTGTGAGTCAAGCATCTAGGTATCTTTTTTGTTTCTTGTTAAGTTGTGCTCAAATTTTATTAGTATTAACAAATTCTCTCAAAGATTTATCATATATTTTCAATTTCCCATTTAGTGGGTGGCAACTCTAAAGTCTCTTGTGCTAGTGCATTTTTTATTTCAAGAAAAGAGAGAAAGAGAGAGAGAGTTGTAAGAAGAATTTGAAGCCATGAGAGGAACTAGAAGTAACATGAAGAAGCATCCTAAATAGAAGATAGAGAAATTGCCTCATGGTTCAAAGTCATCCTAGAAAGCAAAGAGTGCATAAACAAGTAAGTCTGTAAATCCTCCTATAACCAATTCTATAAATTTAAATGAAGTTATTAAAAGTAATCTATATGAATATGGTATTCCCCTTGACAATGAATAAAATCTTATTACAAAAGAATCAACTACTACTAATCAAGACACCGGTACTAATCAGTCGAATCCCAATCCTAAGATCTCAAAAGGATATGAGCCTTGGAAGTTTTGGGATAGACAATTTGATCCTAAACTAGTAGCTAGGAGGGAAAATATTGGGGCTACATCTATTCACAATGATCATGAGTTTGACCCAAGAAGAATATCTAGAAGTAGAAATCTTGAACCTTTCACACAAAGGGAGGTGTTGAATCTCACAAATTACACTCTCGATCTTTTTTAATCATATGTTACTATGGAAGATGCAAATGATATAATTAAGGATATGATAATACTTAAGGAGGAAGCCTTAAGACTTGATAAGCTTAGAACCAAACAAGAAAAAGAAGAGGGAAAAACTAAGGGTTTCCATTTATGAAAGAGATCAGTTGAGGAGAAGGGTAGAGAGAATGAGAAAAATGGTTGATGAAGAGCCTTCTCCTACTACCACTTGTTAGCTTATCCTTACTCCAAATATGGAACATCTCAAAGTGAATTTCCTTGTTGGAACAACTACTGCAAGAACATGACAAGTTCAATTGTAACCACCGTAGGTTCTAAACCTTCTAATACCACTAAGAAATATCAACCTATAGATATAGGAAAAGTACCTTTAGGTCATCCCAAAGGAACAACTAAAACTGCAAATACCAATGTTTCATCTAGTACCATCCCTACAAGTACAGTCCCTAACTGTACAATTTTGAAACTACAATTAGCAAATGAGCAGTTGCAAAAGGAATTAGATAAGATGAAAATTATTGTTGCGAATGCATAAATGGAAAGGAAAATTTATTTCCCAAAGTTGTCAATTCCAAATCCCCAACCCTCTAGTTCTCAAAATCTGCCTCATTCCACATCACAGACTACTGGTATGAATATTCCTTCTACATCTAGTCACTCAATTCCTACTTCTCAACCAAAAAACACTCAGTCAAGTGGAAGTATCCCTAGTGGAAGTGGAAATTAGAATAGTGGGGGAAAGAATATCCAATATGGAACTCAAAATACTAGTGGTCAAGGTGGTGGTGGACCTCACATTGGTGAGGGAGATCAATTCACTAGAAGACCTATGTAGTTGGATAGATACAAAAAAATATTCTTTGTTGGGATACCTAGTTATCCTAATCCCCTTTGAGTTGATATAAGAAATGTGAGTCAAATTCTCTGGCAACAATTCTATAAGTGGGGAAGACCACCTAAGTTTATTTAATAATATGATGGATCACTTTGAGGTGGAGAGTGAGGACATAATGATGAAGTTATTTATGCAATCACTCACTCATGATGCTAGAGACTAGTATAGAGGTTTTCCAATAGAAGTCATTCGTTCATGGGAGGAATTCAAGAGGTTGTTTAGAGAACAATATGGTGACAATACCAATCCCAAATTTATTCTTGATGATTCAAAAACATTGCTAAAGGATCAAATGAAATGGTGTCTGATATCAACATGAGATTTCAAAAAGCAATGTACAGGTTTCCTATTGGTTTGAGGCCAAATTAGCAAGTGTGTTTAGTTAATTATTGTAATTCTTTTGACTCAAAGATGAGTTATCATTTAAGGGATAAAGATCCCCAAATCTTGAGGGGTGATTTTAAAATTGTATTACATATAGAAAGTAATAGTAGAGCCTCTCGAAAAATAGGAAGGAGAGAAGATGTAAAAATCTTGAAGAATCTAAAGTCAAACAAGGGATCAATAGAAAATGGATCTTCTAATAAGGAGAAATTGGATAATATATTTATTTTAGTGAAGGATTTGAACTATAGGCTGGCTAAGCAAGAAAAGGGTTTGGGAAATGACAAATCCAATTTCCATAAAAATGGAATCCCACCAAGATTAATATAATACAAATTGGCATAATGGTAAGCCAGTGGACAACAACCAAAAAAATGCACAAGGTCAAGTCCCACCTGACCCATTACGAAAACATTTTTCTAATTTTGCTAATGAAACCCCATAGTGTGTGGCTTGTCAATTTCCACATTATCCTCACTAATGTGCTATTGCAAAATAGTTGGAAGAGGAAGAGATTATATCTATTGATTACAATTCATTTCATGATTATAGTGAGGAGATAAATGTTCTTATGAAGAAGAATCTCATGAGGTTGATATTCCTACAAACTTTCTTCCTTCCTGATAAAGAATTCATAATGAGTATCTCAGTGGTGGATATCCCACCTAATTATGGAATGTTGTTATCTAGGAATTGGAGTGCATCCATGGGAGGTGGTATGCAATGTGACATCTCATATGCCACATTTCAAATAGATGGTAAAGATATTAAACTTCTCGGGGAATCAAGATTTCCACATATGATATAATTTTCTATCCTTGAAGATAGGATTCATTTTGTTGAAACTAGTATTGAAAATTTCAGAATTGAAGAGTTGCAAGAAGATGACAAGAAAACTGCACCTTTAGATAGAGAGATGATGAAGTTATCAAATCATAAGTACCTTTGGACAATGTATTTTGATGGAGCATGTTCAAAGGAGGGATTGGGTGCAGGAGTGATTTTAATCTCTCCCAATGGTAAAAATTTCAAGTTTTCATTTTTATTATTGTTTGGATGCATAAATAATGTTGTTGAATATGAAGCCTTATTGTTGGGAGTGAGACTGGCTAAGAAACATGGGATACAAAAATTGGAAGTGATTGGTTATTATGAATTGGTTGTATCCCAAGTTAAATCTAAGTTTACATCAAAGAACAAAAGACTAAAGCAATATAGGAATGTTTTCTAGGATTCTATAGAATAATTTGATGCCTTTGGTATTGACTGGTTAGAGGAAGACAAAAATCAAGTGGCTGACTTACTAGACAATATTGCACTTAGACTAGATGACATAACATTTGCAGGAAATTCCAAGGTGGAGGTGTAGACTAGACCATCAATTCTTGATAATATACATAATTATAAAGTTTCATGACGATGAATAAATCTTGAAGTTCTTGCAATGTGTAGACCAGCATGAAGGTTAGGAAATTGATTTTGGAACATTTGTGGAAGTAGTGGATGGAAAGGAAACAATGTTTGACAATGAGATAATTTAGCTCAAGACTAACAAGATCCCAAAGGGTTTGGTAGCCTTGGAAAGGGTTTTTGATGGCCCTAACAAGACTAATGCTAAACAAACTTCTACTCACAAAGAGGATTTGGAAGAAGTGAAAATTTGAATTGATAACACCCCAAATAAGGTCTATGTGGGAAAAAAAATGAAGCCACAAGTTAAAGCAATGCTAATTTCTTTGCTTAGAAGATATGGGCATGTATTTGTGTGGTCATATGACAATTTAAAGGCCTATAGAGGATTTATTTCAGCATGAAATCCCTCTAAAACTTGATGCTAAGAATTTTAGGCAAAAGCAAAGGATTATAAATCCAAATCTGGAACCCAAGATGCAGGAAGAATTGGTGAAATTGAGAGACACATGAATTATCAATCCAATGAGGCATTCCACATGGGTGTCCAACTTAGTGCTAGTACGAAAGAAGAGTTCAGTGACATTAGGTTGTGTGTAGACTTTAGAAATTTAAATGTGTCATCTGTTAAAGACAACTATCCATTACCCAACATGGAATCTATGTTATAGAAGGTAACTGGTTGTAAATCACTATCCATGATGGATGGTTACTCAGGTTATAACCAAGTTATGGTTAAGGAGTTTGAGTAGTACAAGACTACATTTACTACTCCTTAGGGCACATATGTGTATGTCAGAATTCCATTTGGCTTGAAAAATGCAAGTGCCACATTTCAAAGGGTTGTGGATGTAGCCTTTATTGATTTCATAGATATCTTCTTAGAAGTGTATCAAGATCACCTAACAACTTATTCAAAAAAAGATGAGGATCACTACATGAAAATTGAGAAGATATTTGTTAGAGAATTAGAGTATGGCATATCTCTCAACCCCAAAAAATGTGCTTTTGGCATCAAAGAAGGAAAATGATTGGGGCACATTGTTTCTAAGGATGGGATGAGAATTGATCTAGAGAAAGTAGCAGCCATAGATAAAATCCCACAACCAAAGAATTTCAAAGGAATCCAATCATTCTTTGGACAAGTTAATTTCTTGAGGAGATTTGTGACAAATTTTGTAGAGACTAATGACCAATCTCCAAGATGTTGAAGGGAGAAAAGGTTGTTTGGAGTGAAGGGCCAACCAAGGCATTTCATAGTATAAAATAGGAAATCAAAGAAGCTCCTATTCTTAAATCACCTGATTTCTCTAGTCCATTCCAAATCTTTTGTTTTGCCTCATTCCATACAATTACTATTGTAATCCTATAGAAAAATGATGAAGGATTTGAACATCCTAGTGCATTTTTTAGCAGATCTTTGCAAGAAGTTGAATTGAAGTATGACATGAATGAAAAAATATTATGTTCTAGTTAAATTAGTGAATTTTTTTAGAACATATCTTGTTTGTGCCACCATTATTTCTTATGTACCTAGAGCTTTCACTAAAGTTATATTCACTCAAGTACAAAAGGTTATACGTAGGAGATGCAAATGGATCATTAGGATCCAAGAATTTAATATTGATGTTCAAATCACCAAATTGGTAAGAGGCTAGGGCTTGGCCAGATTGATGGTTGAGACTAATTTTGAGGCCAATAAAATCAACCAAGTTGAGTGTTTTGATGTATCTACTATTTTTGATATGCAGACATGTGGTTGGTATAGGCATATTGTTCACTACTTGCAGACTATGCAATGTCTCGAGGGGCTAACAAAAAATGAGAAAAGAACTTTAAAGTTGTAGGAAATCAAATATGTGATTATTGATAATGAAATATGGAGAAGTACAAATGGAGTCTTTCTAAGATGTGTTGATGGTAAGAAGGCCTTGAAGCTTTTGATTGAAATGCATAGCATAGTATGTGGGGGTCACTATATGGAAAATAAAACTACTCAAAAAATCTTGAGAGCAAGTTTCTAGAGGCCTACCATGTTTAAAGATGCCATAAAATGGTAAAGGCATGTGATGCATGCCAAAGGTTATCTGGAAAACTAAAATTCTCAAGGAACTTGCCACTCAGACCAATATCAAGTCAAGCTCTTCTCCAAAAATGGGGAATTAATTTCATAGGGGAAATCTTAGAAAAATCCAATGGAGGAAACTCTTGGATCCTTGTTTCCACTGATTATTTTACAAAGTGGGTTGAGGAAATCCCAACTAAGAAATCAAAAAGAAAGGTGGTTATTTATTTCCTACTTAATAATATCTTGATCAGATTTGGGGTGCCTGAAAAGATCATCTTAGATAATGAAATGTGTTTTGTATTAGATGAATTCAGGGAATTCTATGATAAATATTGAACTCAAATGTATTACTCTTCCCCATATCACCCATAGGGTAATGGCCAGGCATAATCAAGTAATAAAATCTTGATAAAGATCATCAAGAGGGTGATAGAAAAGAACAAAAATACTTGGGACTCCATATTGAGGTTAGCACAATAGGTAGATAGAGCTACATTCAAGAAATCCATAGGGTATTCTCCACTTTGTTTGGTATATGGAATAGAGGATAGACTGCCCCAAAAAAATATGATGAAGACATTTGTGATGACATGCAACACATGATCAATGTTTTAATGAAGATGGATGAAATGAGGAGGGAATCTCAAAAGAAAAATAAAAATTTGTGACTACAAGTCAAGAAATTGTATGATAAAAAGGATTCTCTAAGAAAATTCAAAGTTGGAAGTATGGTATTGATGTGGAATGCAAGAGCTCAAGATAAGGGTAAGCTTGGGAAATTTGAAGAATTATGGTTAGGGAATTATTTGGTGATCAATACTTATGGTAAGGATTCATACTTCCTTCAAAGATTAAGTATGAATTTATTTAATTGTTAGTACATGGACAATTCTTAAAAACATACTTTTCTTAAGGTATATTCTTTCTTCATGTACAATGCAATTTTATGTATATTTTGTATATAGGTTTGGTGTGTTTCTTCTTGGTTTGGTTTTTTCTGCCTTGTCTAATTAGTTCCCTAGTTTTTGTTCTCTATATTTGGTTTGCTTCACCTGAGATTGCTAGAATCTCACCATACCTGCTAGAGGCATGCATCCCCAAGCATGAGCCATTGATGGAACCTATGCAATTTTTTTGTGGTTTCATAATAATTTGCATTTCAAAATCTCAAGTCCAAATAGATGGTTCTGAAGCTAGGGTTTTCATTTTAATGCATATGGGTTCACCCTAGGGCTAAAACTATTTTAAAACCCTTATTGTTTTAAGCCCTTAGATTTTATTACATTTGGTCATTGATTGGTTTTTACTCGTTCCTAGTTGCTTAAGTTACAAATTGTGTCATTAGTGCCTTGTAATAACCAACCCCCGTTTCTTAGCATAATTTCTTGTATCTTGCTCAAAATACTTGCCAAGGTCTTTAATGTTATGCGGAAAAGAATTACTAATGCCTTCATATTATGTTTTTAAAAAGCCTAGGTTTGAAATTTATTTAAGTCTTAATCTTTATGTCAGCCTAGGAGAGTCCCTTTTTTAAGTTAAAACTTAAGGAACGTGAATTAATTTCCTTAAGGTTTGATCACCATGGTCCCACTACTCATTTTCTATTGGTCGCTTGCTAGCTCACACCATTAAAATATTCATTAAAAAAATTGTGCAAGATAGCGAGCATGTTTTGCGTGTCCCATTTCTTTGAAGGTTCCTACAATCTATTCTAAAGTAGCAGTGATAGTGGGCCCAAGATCTGAAGGGGTAGAATGCTCCTAAAGATTAAATCTTGACCGTTCCCCACTTTCCCATAGGGAATCTATTTGAAGATCTATTGATACAAGGCGGGACAATGGGTAGTTGTCACGTGGCATAATTTAAACCGTTCAAAGGACTATTGAAGTTATGAAATATTTTGTTAAATATTTCTAAGCAACTTTAGGGGCATTAAAGTTAGGCTACTAAAGTTCCTTGAGGCTTTAGGGTGTGTAGTGTAGTAAAATGCGTACCCTTGTATTTTCACACTTGTTTGGGCTTGCCTTGCTTTATTTATTCTTCTTTATGGCTTAATTGGTCCTATTTTGTGTCCACAAGCAATATGAATGACATATTTTTTTGGTTAATCTTGAAATTCTCCAATGCATAAATGATAGTTTAATGACTCCATTGGTGTGTCCCTAATTTTTGGGTTGAGACTAAAACACCACCTAGGGCGTCTTAGTTCCCCAAGGCTCTTGGGACCTTGATTTTGGGGCCCCTTTTTGGTGTCTCTGCCCCAAGTTTTTAGGACTTGGGACTAAGATGCCACCTAGGGCATCTTAGTCCTCCTTGAGTCATTTTCGATATTTAATTTCAAATTCTAGCGAGATTTAGCCTCCTTTATTTAATGAATTCATATGTTGGCTTGGTGTGATATAATTTCAAGATATTAAGCATAGATAAGTATAAATACAAGGTTCCTTCATTCATTCCAAACTAAGTATTTTGTGATATATTTTATCATAACATAATTGAGTTCATAAGAGAATTCAAGAGTAGATTCATCAAGCATTTGAAGCCATTTTCAGATTCAAGCATCATATCAAAGAGTTTTCTTGCATCATGTGTGTTGTTGTGCTAACATTTGTGATGTAGGGTTTTGATTCAAGCAATCAATTCAAGTACAATATTTCAAGCATTCAAAATCCATATCCATCATATCCATTTCATACAAGTTTGTAGACTTTAAAAGGGTTTGATCTAGGTCGAAGACTTGAAGATCACTTGGAGTGCAAAGTTATATTACAAAGTTCTCATCTTCATAGAAACTTACCTACAGGCCATATTCAGAAGTTTGATAGCCTAAGATTGGAAGGGAATCTAGTGCATACCTTGGATCTCAGGATCTTGTTCAATGTTTTCAAAAATTTAGAATGGGACTAATACGCCATCTTGGGAATCTTAGTCCTCCCAAGTTCATTTTTCAGATATTTTCAAAGATCCGGTTTCGAGATCCGAAGACTTTGTATTTGTCCCAAAAAACAACAATGGGACTAATACACCATTCTAGGTGTCTTAGTCCTCCACAACATATTTTGGAAGCCTCTTTGCATTTCCAGAATCCTCACAGCATCTTCAAATTTCCTAGGTGCACACATACTATCCTCTTGTTGCATAATTTCATCATTTGCATCTCTCATTTAGCTTGCATTTTTAGTTATAGGTCATTTTGCATATCACATCATGTTTTCAAACATTTTCTTTTCCAAGCATTTGCTTGGTGGTGAAACCCTTAGAACTTAAAGAACCCCTTCCTAGGACCCTCCTAATTGAGAATTGGCTCACCTTGTGAGGTTTTTAGTCAATCCAATTAGGACTCCTAAGACAATAGTGAATGGTTGAGTGGAAAAGTTTAATATATCTAAAAGGTATCCATTTTCCTATTCATCAAAATTAAAAGGTGATCAAGATGTTTTAATCACATTCATTCATCTAGAAAAATTTTAAGCACATATTGAAAAGTTCTTAATTATGAATATGGGCTTGGAAAGTTAAAAGGCTCCTAATTTTTGACATGTGGATGCATCTGGAGTCTTTTCCCACCAACCCGCAACCATTGATTTTCTTCCCAACAAACCTAGGTGAGATTGTGGGCAATTGACATATGGACATTCTTAGAGCTCAGAAGATGTGGTGGAGCCTGTTGTGATAGCTTAGAAGTGGTTCTATATGGAAAGATCTTGCAAGATCGATGTCAAAGTCAAAGTAAGTCAACTTTTTAAACATGTGTGACTCCATCTGATCCGTTCATTAGTCCAACTCATCAGGGGATCAATGACCAAAATTCAAAGTTGCTAATAAGGTTGATGGAGCCACTCTAGTTGGCATGAGCGAACAATAATGGAGGACGTGTTGTTCTCCTATCGAATTAAAGGGTTTTCTTATCATAAAAGCAACATTGAAAGCATAATTTTGATTCACAAAATATTTTTAAAGAATCCAAAAATTAATAATAGTGTGTTTTGAGTTCTTAGCATCCAAAATTAGGGATTCCAAATGTGCATAAAACTAGTAAGTAAACTTGTCCTGTGTGCACTCAATTTTCATCAAGTTTATGTACAATTGTTATTTTTGTGCTTGGAGTTGTTTTCTAGGGAATCTTTTAAGGTTTTATCTTCATCAATTTCCTTCCAATTGATTTTGAGTTTTATTTGATTCCCTGCATCGATTTTTAAATCCTATCTACATTTATGAAAACCCTCATTTGCATTATTTTTTATTGCAATGCCAACCCCAAAGGCCTAGTCCTCTAGTTCTACCTCCAAAAACCCAAAATGAGCCTTGTTTCAAGATATATTAGACCAATTGAAAAACTCCACAAGTAATAAATTTGATGGTAAACAATGTTTCAAGGTCCTAAAATAGAAGATGTCATTATCGACTAACAATATTCCATTAAGGATGCTACACTGTCAATCACTGGATGTATTGTATTCAAATACTAGTTTGACAAGATATATCAATTGCAATGTCCCCACATGCAATGGGTGGAGGTTGGATATGGGGAAAATTGTTGTTCCTAATGTATACCTTGGCATGGACCTCTTGAAATCCATAGAAACAAATTATGACCCTAATGTTTGGGTCTTAAGAACACATTTTGGTGTAAAAATGATCAATATTATCGAGGTAGGATTTATTGAAGTTTTCAATTTGAACCCTAATGCCCCAATTGATGAGAATAAATTGAAGGAAGAGTGAAAAACTAAAAAATCAACTTTTAGGGTTTCAATATTGACAAATTTCATGGGAAGAGGAAAGGGAGGAAATAATATCAAACTTAATCCATATAATAAGGAGTCATTCCCAGTTGACATGTTTGAATTCTATTTTCAAATGACTTTCTACACTCTGTGTTAGATTTTAGGATTTGGTCCTCCCACAAGGATGTTAACAACTTTCATGTACATGGCAACAAATATTCAACATATAATGCTCAAAAAATTATATGATTTTGCAACCTATCTATCTAATGAGATCAACAAAGGCCTAACAACTCTCAAAGTTGGTTAAATAGAATCGAGGTTTTGGTGGTACTCCTTGCTAATACACATTTTTTAATACAAGGGAGTTGATTACTTTGGATAGGATATGAAATTGGAGAGAAAGAGTGAGAATAATGAGGATCTCCCTATCCAAAAATGGACTCATATTTTAGACAAGGATGAGCAAGACTCTGGTTTTGTTTTTTTATGAAATTTGTTTTCACTTCAAAGTTGAAAAGATTCTTGGTGATGAATCCACCTAGTATTCCTAAGGATTTACATGATTTTCTAATACCTAAGGAGAGGAGGCCTGAATTAGGCATTGAGCATAATTGGGGAGAAATCCCATATCTTGATTGCACCATCCTATGAGTATATGTCACAAGTGTCTCACCTCATGTATTTCCAAGAGAAGTGCCATTGAGGATTAGTTTTCTTGAAATCATGTGGCAGTTAGGAGATGTTGAAGGTAACCACTTAGTTGGAATTAAGAGAGGAACTCTTTTTTGTCCATACACTATTTTCTTATATTTTCTCATGATTAAGTATGGATGGAAAAAGATTATCCCAAATATTAAACCTCTTGGAATGAAATGTTGCAGAGAAAGAAATAATGATCCAGAGGGTTTCATGGTGGCCTTAAAGGATAGGATTAAGGGAGGAAAATTCTTGTACAAATTATACTTTCTTGAAGATATAATAAAAAAAAAAATTGATTTGCAAAAGGCAAAAGAGAGAAAGATGAAATGGTTAGCCTTCATCAAATTAGAGAAGGAAAAACAAGACAAGGATACTAGTTTTAAGGGAATTTTCTTAGATATTGATGTTAAGATTTTGAGAGTGGAGAAAATACTTCATAATTTTAATAAGGTGGTGGGGAACCTCAAGGAAGAAAGAGAAGTTTATGACAAGGTAAAATCCCCAATGGTTTAAGAAAGACCAGCATATCAGCCACCCAAAAAGAAATATGTAGTTTGAAGGAAGAAGAGCATAGTGAGAAAGGAACAAACAATTGCCACCCCTATTAAATCAAAGGGTTCAAGAGCATCTTCTGATGCACCTCAATTGCCACCATCTCCACCTCCAATATCACCCACTTCAAAAATCATTGAATTGGATTCACCACCAAGAGAACCCTCACAAAAAGGAGAAGGGTTAGATCATCTAGACTCAATGTGGATTATCCTTTTGATTCCGATGAAGAGATAACTGTCATGGCTAATGAAATGATGCAAGGTATGCCCTCACCTCCAAGGGGGTTGAATCCACTAGTTTAAAGCCTCAGATTGAGTAAGGTTGATTTGACTAGGGTCAACAATGTTGACGATATAAGAGAAAAGGCATATAATGATTTCATGGATGATGATTATTTTTTCAAGACAAAATTTTTTCAAGAATTTTTTTGAGGGAAAGGAGGGATGAGGATGATGAAAAGGTGAAAATGAAGATGACTGAAAATCCATAGTTACCAAGAGAGGTCATTGAATAAAGATTCCTTGTAGAAATTAAATAAAAATATAAGGACATAACACTAGCTAAGGGTAGAGAACTAGTGAGCAAGAGTGGTTTGCTTCTCTTACCAGAATGGGACATGGCATCTGCCATAATGTTTGATATAGTGAGGAGACATGATCCTCCTATTTTTTCCACTAATGAAGAAGCAAGATGTGCTCTACATGGGTCAACATTCAATCTACAATGGCATACATTGGTCATTTGGGCATTGGCCCCAAACACCAATAAAATTGAAGTTGTAGAACTAGCAACAAAACTCAGAGGTGGATTGATAATAAAGAGAGTATTTGATACTCTAGCTATTAGTGTAGCCACATTAGTTGTGAATGTAGCCCAATTTACCAAGGCTACTGTTGAATCTTTACAAGAGAAATATGATGAAAAGAATATGGAGTATAATATCTTGGTGGTTGTTTATAATAAGGATGAATAAAAAATATAAATGAATATGATGAACTCAAAGAGTTACCAAAGAAAAAGCTTGGAAGTTCTAGTACTTGGTTTGGTGTAGAAGGATCACTTCACTAGTAGAGTTTCTAACTTGACAAACAAGTTTTTGAATCTATCTATTAGACCTTAGGATTATTGCCATAAATGAAGGGAAAAAGGGTTTAATATAACCCAAATTTGAAAAATGAACCCTCTATTTTTTAATGAGGACTATGAGGATATTCCAGTAAATAAGAATATGAAAATGATGGATATGATGGGATGTTAGGAAGAGAAGGAAAAAAAAATGAGTGATGAATCAAGGACATTAATCAAGAAACTAGCCAATATTATAATAGAGAAAAATAGAGGGAGTTGGGATGAAGAGATATTAAATAATGAAATGTCAATAACTAATATAAAATTATTAAATGCTCTATCCCCTAAAATGAAATGAAATATTCAAGAGGTGAACTCCTTCGGCTAAGAGTCATCATCCATGTCAAAATAACTTAAGAAGAGTCTCTATAGGGGATATATTTAGGGAACTATTCCAAGTACAATACAAAATAAGTGTAGAGAGAATTTGTAACCAATTAAGGAGATTTAAACAGGAAATGAATTGTCTAGAGACAAAGGGAAAGAGACGAAGTTGGTTAAATAACATAACGTTGAGAAGAAAATAAAGATCACCTAGCAAGGATCTATGAATCCAAGGATAGAAAGAGGAATCTAGGAGAGGGAAGGTGATACATTTTTCTCTATGAACATGCATCAAAATAGATGAAGCTTTATCTCCTTAGAATTTGGATCTTCTGGGAAAACTCTTATACCATTGAGATTTTGAATAATAATGATGTGGTTATACATTTTTCCTTTTACTTTAAATTTTTTAAGTTATCTTTATATATGAAATAAAAATATTTTTTATTATGCATCATCCAATTTCACTAGTAAATTTATGTCACTTTCTTATCCTTGCATATGAAAACCCAATTTATGAATCTAAAACTATCGAACCTCTTACAAACTAATGACTGCAAATTTCATCTTTTATTACTGTATTTTTATATTATTTTATTTCACAAATGTGAATCCTATGCAAGTTATTTGTATGTAAATAAGATATTTTAATTTTTTATTTCACCTTCTAGATAGGTTTCAATTTTAATTTCCTTCTTTCTCTTTTCCTCAAAAGTGTGAAGTAAATTCACTAAAAACCTAATGAAGAATTGGTTTATAAAATCCTAGAGGTTATTTTTTAAATCACACCCAAAATTTGTTAAAAATAATAATGTTGATGTCTAGGTACAATATATATGTGCAAATTTAAACATTAGCATGTACCATAACAAGTTACAATATTTTTTTGTGCAAGTTACAAATATAGGATAGTAGTTCTTTCAAGAAAAATCTTTTGGGTTATGGTAGAAACTTACCATTCTAGTTTCCTTAGTTTACACAACTTCAGAGCTATGAATTTTGGAGCATTAAAATGAAGACTATGCTACTATCTTAATATCTTAGGGAATTAATAGAAGTAGGAAAAAATGAACCTATAGATCAAAATACTCTTAATACTCTAATAATAAATAAATGAGCTTAGTTGAAAGATAACAAGAAGAATGATAATGGGACTCCATTCAATACAAAATTTGTATTGAGTATTTCAATTTCCCCTACATTAATAGTACAAACAAATTAAAAGATGCATGAGAGGATTTCTAAATTGTATACTAAGGTTTTAAAAAATTTAGAGTGGTAAGATTTCAAACTTTTAGAGGAAATTTTAAAAAAAATTAAGGATGAAAGAAGTTAATTCCATTCAATATTTTAATTACAAGGATGATCAAGATATATATTAAACCTACTTATGACTTAGGGAGAAGTTGTGATAAAGTAAAAAATTGTAGAGAAAATTTTGAGACCTTTTCTTCCAAAATTTAGTGGTGATTAACATTGAAGAAAAAAAATATCTAATCATATTCAAAGTGGTAGAGTTGTTAGGTGTAGTGTAGGAAAAATTATCCATGATTTTTTCACACTTAATTTGGGAATAATTAATAATAGAATGAGCTTAATCATGCCTTAATTTAGTGTTGTAATATGTTTTTCATATTCACATTAAGTTTAGGGCCCTATTAAATTAAATGGACTTAATTGTGTCTTATTTTTTTATGTTGTAAGGTGTACCTTTGCACTTTCACATTAATCTAGGGCTTTACTAATTGATTGAGGTTAATTTTCCTTAATTGGCCCCTTTAATTCAAATCCAAGCCTAATTAAATGCAATTTCCAAGAGATGAAACTTGACATTCATAAATTCCATTACACAACACTTAAATTTGGAAGATGTGTACTTAGATCTAGGACCCTAATTTAACATAATATTTAACACTAAGTGATGTGTGTCCTAGGTAAGTGGCCTAGGACCCATTCACCCTATGGAAAATGGGTCGTCACTTAGACCAAAGACACCCCTTTTAAAATATGTTTTTGGTGGTATTTTAATAATTTCAAATCTACAATTCAATGTCAGCTTGTGATATTTGAATTTTGGGAATTAATGACAATATATGGATAAATAAGAGGTTATTTCACTATGATTCATCCTATCAATTTAAAATCTTCAAGCATTCTATAAAATTTATGAGCAAGTGTAATCAAGAGCATTCAGGAGCATTTTCAAAGCATTCAAGGGTAGAATTTGTGAATCCCAATCCAAATACCTACAAAACAAAGAGATTAAACACCCTAAGTTAGATATTGCAAGCATAAACAAGGATTCCCTATGGAATCCATTTACAATTCAAACTAGGAATGAAAATATGCAAGAAATAATACAAGAGATAAAACAAAGATGAAATCCTAATTTAAATAGAAAACTCTTGATCCCATGGGGGAATTGGTGCCAATTTGATGTGGAAATTTGGCCCTTTCCCAATTCCTATGATGCAATGTTGATTTGATGAAGAGATTTGATCCACTTTGATGATGTTGAAGAGTGCTCCAAGCTAAAATCTGCAAAACCTAGCTATGATTCAATAAGAATGGATGAATATTGCTAATGATTTGAGCATGGTAAGTTTGCTTGGATTGTGGATGATGAAATAAGGATATAAGCTCTTTATTTATAGATTGATAAGTTGAAGAGATGTCCAAATTTGATCAATGTGGGACAAAGATTCAACCAATGATATGATGCCACTTGTCAACATGTGAGAGGATGAAGGTTGAGCAAGTTTTGAGAAATGTGCCAATAAATGCACAAATTTGAAATTCAAATTTGTTGAAATGACTTGTGAGAGGGAAGGGAAAATGCAATAAATTCCACTTGGCTCAAGACAAAGGACATGTAAGATGGAGTTATTGCCTTGTTGGAAGGACATGTCAACTCACATTTTTGAATTCAAATTTGGGAATATTCCTTCAAAGATTCCTTTTTTTGAATGAAAATAGGGAATTATTAAATCAAATAAATGATTTAATTGTGCAAGTTGTGAAATCTAGAGGATTTGAGTGATTAGGATTAAATTAATCAGGATTTGATTAATTTAAGGGGATATTTAGCTGATTTGACAATTTGATTTAGATTTTTTGGATTAATTTAAATAAAAAAGAGAGGAATATGATAAGAGGCTAATTAAATAAAGATTTTTCTTTATTTAATTAAAAGGGATGGTGTTAGATTAAATCAAATAAGGTTTTAATTTATTTAATTTAACAAATAGCCTTTAGAGATTTAATCAAATAAATTGATTATTTAATTAAATAGGGATAATTAGATCAGATGAATTGATTTAATTAACAAGGGAAAGTGACGTAATTAGACAAAATAATTTATTTAATTAAGAGACGAATATTGATGAATTTAATTAGATAAGGGAATTTGATTAAACAGTTAGACCGAGGGATGATTTAGGAAGAAATGATGTTAGTAGATCAGAGTGTGATATCAATCTGTATATTTTCGATGTCTACAGAATTATAGAAGATTATTGTAGAAATCAAGATTCATTTCATTACATGTCAAATATTTATTGCATCATGCATGTTGTTTGAGCTAATGTGGTGATGTAGTGTTCAAGATCTAATCAAGCATATCAAAGGCATTATTTCACATCAAGTTTCAGGATCAAGATCTATATCCATTGAGGCCATTTCATGCAAGTTGCAAATCCATATTCAAAGTTCAAATAAGGCTTTGTGAGTTGTTGCATAGTGTTCATTCAACATTCCTTCCTTCATGTTTCACTATTTCATTTCAATATTTAATTAAGCCAAGAGGCTTCCTACAGTGACAACCACCAATCTGTGTAAAAAAAAATGATTCATGCAAAATTTGATAGGCACATGATAGGTGAATGCATGAAAATAGAGAATGGAGAATGAAATGTTTAGCATGCATTTGAAACAACGAGTATTGCATGAAACTAAAAATGAAACGGTTTGTAGTGGAGGTCAACCACTAAAGATGATTGACATAATTAAATGTAACATCTATTAGTAAAGAGACGCCTGATATTCTTCAGGAACAATCCTAAAATAATCATATGTAGTGTCTAATTTAAAGGTGTAATGTTTGATAAGATATATTCGTAGTGACATTAGTTCTTTAAAAAGCTAAACAATTCATCAAAAAAATACAACCGCACTGATGGTTTCAGTGAATTATAGATTGGCTCTAAAGAATTTTCTTCTTCCCACAAATGATGACTCCATGGCTGTACTCCGATGGATTTTATCCACTAAGTGAGAATGTGATATGTGGCTCAATGCCTATGCATTTCTGATTGGGGAGACCTTAAGAGGGAGTTATTCTGATTCAACCTTTCTTTAGAGGGAAATATTGTATGTAGTTGAATAATGTGGTTCTCTCATCCAGAACTAGCTGAAAGACCCAAAATAATAGAAGTGGTGAAGTTGCTAGAGTTGGAACCTCAAATATCTCAATTTCCTCCAACATTACGTGTTCCAAGATTTCAATTATGTAGTGTTATTTTTTCCACCAGCTTTTACAAGTTTTATTGTGAAATTTGAGTAAGAATTATATGTTTTAAGCTATAGTTTCGTAGGATTTCGTATCTGTATGTTTGATTCAAAATTGAAAAAATATTTCTAAGAGGCAAATTCACATTTGAAGTGATTGTTTTGGTGCTTCCATTTGGGAGCAGAAAGAAGTTCTTTCTATTTTTTTTTTATATCAGTTACCAGTTCTAGATGTCTTACAAGGAGGTAAATATTTAATTTTGATTAATAATATATTTTTATCTTTTAAGACAATTTCCTTTACAAAGAATATATTAATCTTCTTTTCAGATAATTTTCTTTCCTTATATCTTGATCTTCTCTTCAACATTACATTTTTATGATTTTTAAGATAATTTCCTTTTCTTACCTCATAATATCTTGTACTTATTTACATTTTTATTGAATCCCAAGAATTTGGTAGGCATAGCATTCTTTTTTTTTTTTTTTAAACATCTAAATTTGGTAGAAATGTCATTATCCATCCATAAAATAAACCATTGCATTCTACTTTTTGGAATATCTTAGTTCCATAGAAATAGGGCATTATTTTCCCACTAACTAAAAAATGCACATCTTTGCTAGAATTTTTCAGTTTGGTACAAAAATGGCATTATTAATATATATAATAAATCAATGCACATCCTTTTCTGGAATGTCTAGAAATTGCACCTCTTATTTTCCTATAAAATAAAACAATGCAGATTGCCATACCTGATTTATAGTCAAGGACTGTAGAGATCTATTATAGGGCTCTGGAGCAAGCGACTCCCATTATGTTGCAGTGAATAAAGATAAAATTAAAAAAAGCTACCAATCCTATTCATTTGATTGAGTTTATAGTCACCTTAACCATTGATTATAATAATCTTTTAAAGATTTCTGATTGATTTTATGATTATAAAATTTAATATTTTAAAAATAAAAATAAAACAATTTTATGAATAAAATATTAGTTCAAAGTATTTTATTCTAAAATATAATTCAATCTGATGTGAGAGTTTATAATTTATTAATGAACATCATTTATTTATTTTTATTAGTATCCATAGCATAATTATAAAATTTAAAAAGTTCAAAAATAAAAATAAAACATTTATGACTAAAATATTAGTTCAAAGTATTTAATTATGATATATATATATATATATATATAATTCAATTTGATTTGAGAATTTATAATTTATTGCGTGTAATCATTTTCAATAGTTATAAATTTTACTAGATTAACATTTATAATATTAAAAGGAAAATAAAATAAATATACAATTTGTTTTATAATTTCACTTTTAACTTTAAATGTCTGTTTACTCATTAAGATGTATTTTTTTTACAATCACACTTTTTACTTTAGATGTTTTTCTATAAAATATAAAGATGCATTAAAAATGTATTAGAAATATTCTTCTTTATATTATAGTATTCATAACATTAAATTAACATAGAATAATTGCACAATGCCAATTAACCAATCAAGAAAAAAATAATCATTAGTGATTACAACATTATTTGGCCATAGTTGCCCATATTTTTTAAGCATAGTTTTAAACTTAGATATTGTCCAGGCATCTTAAAGGTCAAAATATTATATTTTTTAAGGTTCATTTTGGTCTATAAATATCTTTTTGCTTTTGGATATTTCTATTTAAATATTATGTATTTTTTCTCATTTCTTATATTTCCTTTGCTTCTTTTATATCTTTTCAACTTTGTAGATTTTATTTGTTGGTCTTAATTTCCACCATATAAATACAATAGGCGTTTGGGAAAGGATATCTCTCAGCTTATTTTACATAGATTTTTCTAAATATAGGTATGCTAGTTACCAAAACAAGGTTTCACCAAGGAAAACCCCCATTCCCTAACAAACAACATTTTTCTCTCTTTGATGTGTGATTGCAGATTTTAGGTTGAAGATCCTTTGAAGAGAAAACTTAAAAAATTTTGTAAAGTTGTCAAAGTTGCAAGAAAAATTATCAAATCACAAAAAAATCCTCTACATAATTTAATTATGGTTGTCTGGCAATGAACACCTGGAATCTGGAAGTGTAGACATGACAAAAGAGAACCTATAAAGTATTTTTTAGGAAGCCTAGTCAGGACCCATTCACCATAGGGTGAATGAGTCCTTAGTGAGCTTCAAAAGGGGACTTTTGGTGAAAGGTACACATTGTTTTCCCCTTTCTATATTTTCCTTTTGATTACTGTTTCTGTCAAATTTGAATATTGTTCTTCATTTGCATATTATAGCTTGCATTTTGAATGAATTAGAGAAATAGGTCTTGTGGGTGAACCGCTTCTCATCCACACCACCATTTCTCTTTGTTTCATTAGGTTCTTTGCAAGAACATGACCTAAGTGTAGCATTTTATGGAGAGCCTAGTGAAAGCTTTCTAGTATACAATAAAAATTGAAGGAAAAAATAAAAATCTTTGAAATAAATAAATCACAATGGGAACCTTCTATAGGAAGAGGATAGTGTAAATGAAGAGGGAAAGAAAAAATTATATTGACTATAGAAGAACCCAATGCAAGCTTTGTAAATGTTATGGGCACTATGAGTTTGATTGGAGGAAGAAGAAATATAACTTAAAGAAAACTAAGGATCCTTTTGAAGAAACACATTCTTCACTAGTAATATGGTAATAGAACATCATAAAGATATGTAGTTCTTGTATATCACCAACTCAAACCATACGACAAGATGTTCCAATTTTTTGTTAATTTAGATGAATATGTGAAAATTCAAGTGAAATTTGGTGATGACAAAGATATTCATTTAATGGAAAAAGGTTGTCTTCATTGTAAACTCTAAGAGAGAAGAAATTGCCTATATTCATGATACTTTGCATATGCCAAAATTACATCATAATCTTAAAAGTATTGAAAAAATTATAGAAAAAAGATATAAAGTTATTGAATCCTCTCATATAAAAGGTTATTTCCTCTCAATAAATCAACTAACTATTATCTTATTTAAAAGGATTCAATAATAGAATAGGTTGTTTCCTCTCACTTTGCTTGTTAGTAATGTGCATGCCCTTAAAGCAACCACATATGATTTGTGGTTGTGGGATAAATTCTATGCACATTTAAGCTTTCAAGGATTGAGTTTGCTACTTATAAGAATATGGTGAAGGGACTTCCAACAATTCAAGAAAGAGAAGAATTTTGTTTAGGGTGTGCACTTAACAAACAACATTAAGATAGTTTTCTAGTGAACAAATCATCAAGACACAAAGGTTCTCTTCAATTTGTGCATGCTAACATCTATGGTGATATAAAAAAATAATATTTTAGGTAAGAATGTTTCTTATTTTTCTTTGATATTTTTTCTCATCACACTTGGATCTATTTTCTTAAGTGAATATTTGAAATCTTTGGTCTAACCACCACACCTTTGAGAATTGATCTCATGGACTAACCACCCATTCAAGGTGAAGATATTAGGTTTAGGAGTTTAGTAAGGCTTATGGTTTTGGTGTAATGACAAACCTTCACTCATTGAGAAGAAAATGAAGGAAAAAGAATTTTGAAGTGTAGAACAATTCAAATACAAATGGAGCAAGTGGTGAACAAAAGAGGGTTTGGGTGAATCATTTATGACATGTGTCGTAGCTCATGTCTCTTTGGAGCTCCCTATATCACAACTCGTATTGATAGGATTCCTAACTTTAAGAAGATGGATAACTCAATGGAGATGTGTGAAGGCACTACTAGAAACACTTAAGATAGTGAAGGATGTAATTATGAAGCAACTATCTAACTATTAACCTTGGTATTTTCTTAATGAAAAATGTTAAAGCATAAATTCATGCACTTTCTTTTGCCTCGTAAAACTCTTTGTCATTATTGTCAATCTACATACCAAAAAAAGGTGAAGTCACAAAATAAAGAAAACACTTTTTTTATATAACAAAAAATTGGGAAATAGTTAGTTGAAAATACAAAAAAGTGTGTCTTAAATATTGGATTGCCACAATAGTTCAATTATCATGAACAAAAAGAACCATATACATAATTATCCCTATTACTAAAAATTTTCATTTCTTATAATTTTAGAGACCACCTGATAATTTTTTATTATTATAAAAATATTTTAAAAGATAACAAATATAGGCTAAGAATTTATTTTATTCATATATCTTTTTCTTTCATGAACTTTTCTTGTAAATGCGGTCACGAGTATTTATCATGAGAGCCTTCTTCCCGGCCCCTAAAAAATTAAAGATTTGCACGAGAACGATTCCATTAGAAGGTTCTCGCATCAATTTATTGTAGTAGTTGTGACGTTTCCATCAATTTATTACGCCGAAGGCGTTCCCTCAATGAAGTTTGCAAATCCTTTTTCTCTATCGACGGTTTAAAAAAGAGTGCAAGACCATTTAAAATGAATCTCGGTCGTTCATTAGTTTTCACCATTTTTTCGGTCGTTTTTGTCCCTTTTGACTGCTTTACCCGCTGCTATTTCCTTCCGCTCCTGCAAACTCAGGCGTTCCCTCACTGAGATTTCCCAGCTTTATTTTCACTATCAACGGTCTCAAATTGATTACAGGGCATGCAAGACGATCTACTCTTTCCTTTACTATTATGCCTTCCTTTACTATTCCCTTGTTTCTACCAGCTGATTCTGATGTCTTCTGCTTGCGTCCCTTGATAAAATGGGTCTCTTTGTATTTCCTTCACCTGCTTCCTTTTCCATTTATCATACTCATTCGTAGCCCTAGCTCCATTGATTTTATCTCATTGCTTTTCTGTGTTCAATGAAACCTAATCCCATGGCGTCTATTCTACCACATCTGTTGGATCAGAGAAGGAAATCGCAAAAATTGCTACCATTGGTGGTGCTTTTCGCGAAATCGCACCATCTGCAAACTCTGGCATCGTTGAGGGAAAGACACAATTTATGAATAAACTTGAGGTAAGTCACTCGCCCTAGTTTTAGTGATTATTTTTGGGAACCTGTACACGGCCAGCTCCTTTTTCCTTAAGTTTTATTTGATTCTAAAAAAATCATGTTGTTGTCTGTAAGTAGATTATATTCGATTCGCCTTCTTTTACAAAAAAAATCTGCATCGTTAGGGCTTCGTAATATTGTTCCTGTAAACTCTGCACATTTTTCTCCTTGCTATCGTTGGGATAAAGACACAATTTGTGCAGAATCTTGAGGTAAGTCACTTTCCCTGGTTTGAGTGAGCTTTTTTTGAAACCTATAGATGGTTGGATTTATGTTTAACAATAAGTTGTTTTGTTATCTGTGAAATGAAGGCTTTGATTCGGGTTCATCAATATATTGTTTTCTTCATATATTTATCAGACTCAGTTTATTTTTTTTATTTGTTTTTTCCTGGCTTTTCTTTGTCTTTGTTTCTATTCTGTTCATCCTTATATTCCTGCATAAATACCGTATAACAATAGAAAGATATATTACTAATAGGTCATTCCCAGAATATGATCCTCATAAGCCAACTTACTCATGCGAGAGAGAGAGAGAACCCCAAAACGGCTGTAAATGTTAGTACCAGATAGAAAGAGGATGGCAACACACAACCTGGCGACTTACACCCCAAAGCCTGCTTCCAGACTGAAAAAGGTATGAAATGGAAGCATAGAAGTGGATAGTCTGCCAGCTGGATTCACTTCTTTCACTCCCAGGCTTTGCTGTGCATCTCTTGGGCTGGTTTGAATTCTCTGCGATACTTTCTTTCTTCCGTCTCTATTTCAAAAGTTGCACTTTAATAGAATTTTTTTATTGCCTTCTGAATCTAAAACAATAGTTTTGTGGTATTTTGTAGATTGCATTTGGTTTGGTTTATTTTAACAAAATAACTCATTCATTAGGGATCGTTCACAGATAGACAGAAATTGAGCAGAATCTTCAGGTACGTCACTTGCCCTGGTTTCAGTCACCTCGGCCGGATCATTAAGTTAAATGCATAAAAATACTTCCCTATAAATGTCCTTATTTTCAATTCTTTGGCTAAGAAATGTGCTTTTATGTTGGGTCCTCCAACATTTGTTGTTGAATGCTAAATAGCCCTTTGTTGACTGTGCGGTTTCCAACTCTTTACAGTTCATTTTATCACAGCCGTTTCGTTACAGTGTCTGCCTTAAACACTGTTGCGTTGTTAGGTAGCCCGCTTTAACAACATAACCACTTTATCATGTTGCCTACCTTTGCTTGGCACATTCTACATCTATTTGAGTTAAGCAACTTTCTCCTTACATGGAACATTCATCAGATGATTATTCTTTTACCATAGGTCTTTGTACATAATGATTTATGTAGGGTTTATCCATCTGGCTTAGCCTCTTCCGTGGATCTTTTGCTTCTTAGGTCTAAGACTAATTTTAGTATTAGCCTCTTCCTGGGATCTTTTGCTTCTTAAGCCTAAGACTAATTTTAGTATTAGATTCAGATTTTTTTGATAAAAATAGTTGTTGAATCCATTTGAACATCAGTGATTTTCTGCTACTTTTTTGGTGAATGTGGTTTTAGTTTCTTTGCCTGACTTATATACATACATTCACTAGACTGCAGACACTGAAATTGTTTGTAATTTACTATAGTGTGCTTTCCCAGTTATATATTATATGATTGTCAAATATATTTAGAACATGAGTTTCGAGTTTCTGGGTGGGGTTCAGAGTTTTAGCATGATAAGGAAGAGATATGGCATTCAGCTGTCCTTCAAATATTTTGTAAATCTGTAAATATTTTTTAAATCTTGGTACAATATTTGTATTGTTATTTATATATTATGTAAATATTTCTAGCAATATATATACCCTAGAAATGGCTTCCAATTGCTGCACAGCTTACACAGGCTGCTTTTTAAATAGACAACACAATTGACAACTAAATCATGATTTGTATAAAATTCAAACAATATTTCCCCCCCATAGGACAACTGCAGCTGACTCATATGGGCTTCTATTCCAATATATTGAAATTACAATGATATCTTTAAGACAAAATATTCGTACCCAAAATTCCATAGAATACATTAAGATACCTTCTATAATGAAATCAATGCTAATCTCTCATGATATATATTGTACTCGAAAACTTCAAGATAGCTGCACATCCATAAGGTATATTTCTTTCCATCAGCAAGGATGACTCTCTATGTTGCTTGATACATATTTCATTTCTTTATATGTTGTCATTTAAATCTCTACATTCTAATTACTAACTACTTCTCTAAGAATATCATAAATTATGGACAGCTTCTGAATTGTGGACTGACTTTGCTACTTGTTCAAATTCATCCAGGTTTTCAAGTGAAAGTGGAATTTTTGGGGGAAGAGGTTGGGTAGGTTTTGTAGAGGTCATTATATTCCGGTTGAACTATTGTCTCAAGGAATTATGCTGCAAAAGAATCAACTGTGAACCAAGAAATGCAAATTACTATCCACTCTTTCAAAGAATTTATTTGTAACTGTTTCTAAATGAGATCCCTTCAGGTGATATAGGGGCAGCATACACCACAGTTGCCATAACCAATTTGTACATAATTTGGAATTCAATTTTGTTATTCTTAATAATATTATCCAATACTACAACTTTTTCCATTTCCTTTAATATACGAATATTCAGTATTCAAATCATTTGGAACATGCAAAAAATGTGGGATTGGATGTAAAATTCTCACTACTAAACCAGATTTATTCTCACTAACATTGATCTGAACTTAAGGCCTTTCTGTGTTGAAATGGAGAGACTTGCATTCAGTTCAGTTTTGTTCCTTTTTTATGCATTTATACTCTGTTTTCTTTGCAAGCAATGCACAAATAGTCCTTCTCAATTGTCCTCTCATACTTTTCAACATGATCTACTTTCTTCTAAAAACAAGTCATGGCAAGAATCAGTGTTTTCTTCTTATAAGTGCCTGGTTCCCTCTAATGATTTAGCCCGTTTTAATATCCCTCATCCCACCCCTATGTGAGAAAGCACATCTTAGTGCTGAAAATGAGCTCAATCTATCTGCAATAGAAAATTCTGCACAGGACAATAGAAGGATCCTAAATGAGATTTTGTTACACAATGTAAGTTTGGATGCTGATTCTGTATACAGGAAAGTACAACAGACAAATTTGGAGTACTTACTGATGCTAGATGTGAACAACTTAGCGTGGAGTTTTGGGAAAACAGCTGGGCTTGACACTCCAGGTTCTCCTTATTGTGGCTGGGAAGGTCCTACTGTTGAGCTCCATGGTCATTTTATAGGTCTGTGTTTCAACCTATGATGTTACACAGAAATCTGCAGCTTTCTTTCTCAAACTTGAGCATTGTCAATAATTAATTAGCCATGATCTCTACAAGGGTTTGTTCATGAAAAAATTGCAAAAGAGAAACATGGGTTTGTGTCTCAACCTATACCTATACTCCTCCCCTGGCGTCTGACATTCAATTTTCTGCCCTTCTACATCTGATTTTTTTTTTTTAAAAGGCTTTGCTGCATTTCCATTCCTACGCAATTAAACAACACCCTGAAGACTAAGCAGACCCCTTTGCTCAATTGACTCGCCTCATAGCCTTCTTGGTTAGTATAACATTTATGCCACTGTCATTTCCACTCTGGGAATTGTGACCAGCCAACACACCTATTTGCTTTGCGATGATTAAGATAAGCAAGCTGTGTACTCTGTTCTTAAGATCAGATTTGTACACATGCTCTAGAAGTGCACATGTATAGGTTTATATGGATATCAATCAAAGAATAATTTAGGACCAGATTTGCACATAATCCTTTCAAGCCCTAAAGTAAAGATAAGTACATTATAACTTAAATGTGTAAATGTTGTATCAATGAGAATATATACATGTATATGTTCATATAAGCCTATGTTATATGCATATCAATAAAATGTGTATACATATAAATATAAATAGGTAGAGACATACATACACATGCTTATATGGATATGCAATGAAATGGATATTCAACAATAATACTCACTAAAAATTCTATCCAACACTGAAGAAAACAAAAAAATAGACTTACAAGGATTTCATCAAAGCCTTGAACATACTGTGTATGCTAATCACAAGGTCCAATATATACACATATTATACACATACATATGCACAAACATAGACTTAAAGACTTGTGCCCATATGTATATCAATGAAATGAATATTCAACAATACCACTTGTAGGAAATTTTATTGAGTCTTTGCGAAAATTGAATACAATTACAAGATCTATAGTCTTCTTTAGTGCTGAAAAGTTTCCTAGAAGTTTGGACTATTATATATATAAGAAGGGATATGTATATTCACAGGATTTTTAGTTTTCTTCTATACATGTAATTCGTATGGATATAATATAAAAAGGAATATATATTCACTAAATTTATAGTTTTAACAAGTTGAACTGCTAAATACCCATTTCATTGATATTCATATGAAACGAGAAGATGTATATATATGAAATGAGAGTTTAAGAATTAGATTGAGATTTACAGTCATCCAGAAAACACATCCACACAATCCCACAGGTTTAATGATCAACTGTAGGTGTAATGCAATAAGGGTTACTCATGTGATTGAAGTATGTACAACCCTCATCCACTAAATCTGCATGGTTGCATTCATATATTACAGAAGCAAAGCTTATAATGTCTGGATATGTTCCAGAGTGCTTCATTAATTCAAATATTTTGAGAGCATCCCTGCAAAATCCATATTATGCATATCCTGCAATCATTGCATTCCATGAGATGCCATATCTTTGGAGCATTTTTGTCAAACAGTTCACGTGCCTTTTCTATGCTTCCACATTTTGCGTACATGTCCACCAGGGTAGTTGCAACTGCAAAATCTGATAAAATTCCTCTATTATTTATGCTTAGATGGATGTCCATACCCTGTTCCAATGCTTCTCTTTTGGCGCAGACAGGGAGAATGCTTGCAAAAGTTGCGGAGTCTGGCTTTACACCTGCCAATTACATTTTTTTTTAAGTTTCTGAATCTTTTTAAAAAAATCCGTTCTGTGCATATCCTGCAATCATTGCATTCCATGAGATAACCTCTCTGTGAGGCATTCTGTCAAACATTTCACGTGCCTTTTCTATGCTTCCACATTTTGCATACATGTCTACCAAAATCCTCCTTCCATGCTTTGATGGATGTCCATACCCTGTTCCAACGCTCCCATTTTGGCACAGGAAGGGAGGATACTGGCCCAAGTTGTGGAATTTGGCTTTACACCTACCAACTGCATTTGCTCGAAAGTTTCTAAAGCCTTTTCAACAAATCCATTTTGTACATATCCTGCAATCGTTGCAGTCCATGAGATAACATCTTTTTCAGGTTATTTGACACTGTTATTTTTGAACTAAAATGTTTTTTGCTGAGATAATTGAAATATACATATAAAGTAGTATGCATGGTTTTGATGCCTGGCCACACCGAAATGGTCGAAGGAGGGACCCCCAATGAATACGTGATAAATGGAAAAACGTAAAAGGTTATAATTAGCTAAAATTATTGCTAGAATTGACATCTACAGTAAGTTGGTATAATACTATATTATCACTAGCCGGCTCCCATCTGCATTCTGACAATCCTATTAGGGGTATTAAAGTTACACGTTGGAAAAATTAAGGACGGAAAGTTTTGCAGAGAAAATTCCATGCCGGAGAGTATGAAAGAAATATTTGATGTACACATGAATGTGGTTGTGAAATTTATTATTTTTAATGTACTTTTTTATGAGCTCCCCTGTTTCAAAGTCCCCTCCTACAGTAGGAAGCAAAAGGACATATGCAAGGAGATTTGTGTTGCTCATTTAAATGCTGTGGCTAATTGCTTTGAATTCCTAGATAACTTTTAATGCTTAGAAATCTGGGTGTTGAATCTTAAGATAACTTCAATTTTTTTATGAGAATCTCACTTTTTTTGTGTTTTATTTTACTATTTCAATTCTGTTAAATGAAGATGGTTTTATCTGTGGCTTTTTCAATATTAAATCCTACTGTAATACCTACTGTTACAACTTTCCTGGCAACATTTTTACTATTGAATGTATAGCAGTTGTAAATGCAACGGTTAATTTTTGGCTAACTTTCTTTTCCTTCTTCTTGAGGCTATTTTGCTGACAGTTTTCCTCAACATTATTTACTATTGAATATATAGCAGCTGCTGTTGAAGCTGCAAATGCAATGGTTGCCATAGCTATTTTCACAATAGCTACAGTACAAATTAAATAATCTTCACAAGTTAATCTTAATACCTTGTTCTTTACAGACTTTATTAATTATACAATAAATATTTCCTCACAATTTTCAGCCATTTTATTGGTTATTGTCCTTCGCAAAAATACCAATTATACTGGTTCTTGTAATTGTTCAGTCCAAAAGTGGGACCATTTTTTATTGTACCCTAAAGCAAGATATTCAAATCAAATAAGCATACGTGGTTGAATTTTAATACAAAATATCGTATAAATCTGATTAATCTTTGTCTAATTGATTGATATCCCGATACAATCAGAAATCCATATTTAATATCTTCTCATTGTTTCCAGCATTTGAAAGAAAATTGAAAGCTGGAAACAATGATCACACTTAGTCACTTTCATTAGTAATTAACAGTCTTTTATTCTTATGAATTTGGTATTCCTTCATCCAAAGTTAACTGCCTGCTGTAATGAATATGAGGTTTTCACAGTTCATAAATTTAAGAAAAAAACTGCACTGCCTGTTAATATTTATTGTTTCTAATAATCGAATTTACTATGAAAAGCATAAATAAATAACATAAATAGGGGAGAGGGCCCAGTAGTCATCCTACGTCGAAATTTCAAATCACTGCCAATTTTTTACAGCAGCTTACTTGGCAAGTTCTCTGCTTATAACTAAGGTTTCAGGGCCACATCATCAAATATGATGCCACATCAGCATGCGTTTTTGTCAAGGTGTCCAAAAAGGCCCCAAAAAATAGTGAGACCAATTCTTGTGCATTACATCATGAGTAGTTGAGCGTTGATGTGGTATCACATGATTGGTTGTTTTTTAGATCAAAAGCATACATTTTTTTTAATTATGGGTAGTCAATTCACAACTATTAGACATTATATAAACGACTATTGGGTATTATATGTACGATTGGGTGCACGACTATTGGACCCCGCACGACTATTGGGCCCTCTCCCCTAACAATACCAACAAGCATGTTAGATGATGGTGTAATATCTACTTCTAGAAAATGACTTGTAGTTAAAAATCATATTTTCTTAATTAAAATGAAATGACATATATGTGCATTACTTAATTTATTTAAAAAAGTTTGACACTCCACAATTTACAATTTCTATCTTTCATATAGAATACCATAAATTAAAATTTTGATCTCCACAAATCTTCGGCGTACCCATTGCACACGAAGGTGTGATTACTAGTAAATAAGAATGCGAATTTGGTCTTGCATGTGAGCTGGCCAACAGCTAAACCTCTGAAAATGTGCAATTCTTTTTTAATAAATTTGTATTGTCGGCCATGTTGACAAAATCCAACTAAGAAATATTACCTAATGGAAATGAGAACCTTGTTTAAGTAGGGACTTCTCACAAGTGTGTACTGTGAAAACATTAAATCTTCCGAAAATTCGAAGCATATTTGTTGCAGCCATGGAGTAGCAGTCCGCCAATACAAGAGTTCAGAGCTTAGTGGAACCAAAACAGTTTCAGTCATTAATTTGAACGGCTTAACCATCCTATGCAAGTTATTTGTATGAAAATAAGAGATTTTAATTTTGTTATTTCTCCTTTTAGATAGGCTTCAGTTTCAGTTTCTCTCTTTTTCAAAAGCGTGATTTAAATTTATTAAAAATCTCATAAAGAATTAGTTTTTTTTTGGGTTAGAATTTTGGAGGAGAAAGGCTTTGGAAAAGCTCTGCAACTTTTGGTCATGCGTGTGACATTCTAGTGTGTTGGTGTCCTTACACACCCATGGAGGAGGCTCAACCCTCCTCCACATTCTATCATAATTCTCCCCATGTACGACGGTGCTCCTCCAGACGCAGGGCTATCATCGGGAAGATTTGGTGTGTTGTGGGTGTGACAGGCTCCTCCCATCAGCTACCCTGGTCTTATCTCTGCATGTGTGGATTTGCGGTGGTGAAAGAAAATGGAGGGGGATACGGATCCCCCAAAAAACCCTCTAAAAAGCTCGGCTTCTAGTGTTGAGAATAACCATTCCTCCAAGTCGTTTCAGGATATCATTGCAGGCAAGTGGAGTTGGCTTCCCCAGGGTGCAAAGTTTGTGGTTGTAGTCAAATCTCTATTGGATGATGGAGAAGAGGGACAAGGTAAGCAATGCTCAGCTCCCCTCTTGAAATCTGTGTTGGTTCTGAACGAAGCCTTAGATGAAGCAATCTCTGAGGAAGATTTAAAGCTTTCAAAATCTGCAATATTTTTTGCGATTGTGGACATCAATAGGGTTCTGGCTAGGAAATACATGGATGAATGGTTTAAAAATATTTGGGAATGAAAATTAGGGTTTCATTTCTATTATTGCCGCATGGTTCAAAAAGGTTTATTTGTTATTTTTTTCAATAACCCTAAATCTCAGCAAGAAATAATTAACAAGCAGTTTTGGAATGTCGAGAAAGTCATTTTTTGTGCCCTACCATGGCACCTAGAGGTGTTGGAAGAGGAGGTTTTGGCTTTGTCCAACCCTCGATGGTTGGTAATTAAACATGTCCCCCCTATTTATGGAAATTTGTTCCTTTGATGATGGAACCATATGGAAATGTCTTGAGAGTAGAAGATACTAAATCTCCTCTCCCACACTCAGATGTGAGGGTTTTGGTTTCCTTGACACTTGGAATGGATCTCCCAGAGATTCTGGAAATTAAATTGAAGTAAGGAATTATAACGTGTGCATTGGAAATCCTCAACGGACTTAATGCTTGCTATATTTGTCATCGAGAGGGATACATTAGAAGAAATTGTCCTATAATAAAAAACAAAACTAATAAACTTCTTCTACCTATGGTGGAAACAACATTAAAATGCAGCCCCTGCCAGTGACTGGAGGGCTGAAAATAACTTGGGGAGGTCTAAGGAATGTAGCCTAACCCCAAAGAAAGACAAACAAAATAAAGAAGGGAATGATTCTAAACTTGTGGATAGAAACAATACCACCCAAATTGAAGATAGCATGGCATCCCTAATGTAGGAAATGGACATAACCCTAGTAAACAATAACACCAAGGGGATAGATGTTAACAATAAGAATGAATGTAATTCACCTCCCCAACAAGATGAATTGAAAGAACCACCAAATAATGGTAAAATTAATGCACAACAACTGGCATTGCAAAAACTTAGATAACTAAAGAGGCCTGAAGAGAATAATAAAAAATCTATAAAGGAAATCTATTCATTCAATGATAAGTGTTTTAGAGAAGAACAAAGTGTAGGTGAGGATGAGGGATGCCAAGATGCCTTGTTGCTTCAAGAGTCTGGGAAGAATGATTGTTCTCATCCTAGTAAAGGAGACTTGGTCTTTGAGAAGCAAGGGGACTACCCCTCTAGGGCTATTGAGAGCTTAGAGAAATTGAATATAGATAGTGGTGATAAGAATTTGGATAATCCTCAGTCTGATGGAGTTAAGAAGGGTTCGAGGGCACAATTGGATTTCAATAATGTTTCCTTTGTGAATGGGAATGAGAAGGTGGATGAAATTTAGATTCCAAACCTTGCATTGTTAAAACCTAACTCCCTTGATGGAGTGTTAAGTTCGGATGGATTTTCCTCCTAGTTGGGCATGGATTATGTAGATGACCTAGGGATATTCTCTACTAGGGAAACCACTGATGGGGAGGGAGTTCCTATGAAGGTTCTAGTTAAAAGAACCAGGAGGTACAGAAAGAACAAAGGAATGGATGATTCCAAACATTAAGAGGAGAAAGACATTAATCACCTATTGAAAGATAAAATAAAGAAACTTAGTGGAGTGACCCTACCACCCACTGCAAAGAGAATGGAGACAAAGAATAGACTACCTAAATGTTTTGATAACTTTAGGTGTGACAAGGGACCTATTACCCAATTTTCACCTACGGGCTCAATCAGGGGAAATTATGTTTTAAATTAGGCACGTGGATTAAATGTGGCTCCCACAAGGGTTGAGCCCAGCGTGTAGGTCTTCGGATTTCATTAGGAAGGTTTTCATCTGATGCTATTTCACAGGGAAGTCTATTGGAAGCTTTGCCCCGATCAGATTCAGCACAAAACTCCCTAGAATAAAGTCACTGAGACCCTCCATTTGTCTTGCTGACTGGCTGTTGTGCTATATTCATTCAAAATCCTAAGGTCGCTGGGACATTTTGGTCACCATGAGTTTCCTATATCTCCCCGACCGAGAAAGTCTTGCCGACAGTCGTTCACAAGGGTGGCGTCGGGGGGAATGATTTGCTTCAGGATGATGTCTCTCTGACTGCATGAAGTCTTGGCGAGAGGAGGCATCATCACTATATGGTCTTGCTGACATGATGGGAATCTCAGCGAAAGAAAGGTTCGAGGTCGGGAAGAATGGAGGCCTTTGGTGTAATCTCTTGCCCACTCAGAGGGGTTTTGCCGCAACAATATGAGCTCGCTATAATGTCTTCCCAAAAGGGAGAGCTCTCGGCGAATGGAAATGAGTTCGATAAGAAGTCTTCTCGACCAGCGAAAGTCACGCCGAAAGTTGTTCGCAGGGCCAGTGTTGAGGAGAAGGGTTCACATTCGCTGAGAGGTCTCGGCGAAAAGAAATGTCATCACGAAGAATGAAAGGGGCCTCGCTGTAAAGTCTCAACGATTGAACAAAGTCTCACTGAAGAGGATTACCTTAGGCATAACGTCTCACCGAAACATGGGAGTCTCATAAAAAAAATGATCGAGCTCGTGGAAAGTGGAGTTGACTTTGGCATGAAGTCTCGGCGACCTTTGAAGGTCTCGGCGAAAGCTTGTGCCTTCGCTATGATGTCTCCCCAACCGAGGGTGGTCTCGCCGAAACAAAAGGGCTCGATGTAATGTTTGGCACTCGGTGTAAGGTCTTGCTGACTGCTGATAGTCTTGCCGAAATAGAAAGGGACATCGGTAAGACTCTTGTCATTCGCCATAAAGTCTCACCGACAGGATGCCTCGCCAAAGTGAAGCGGCATCATCGAAGGAAAGAAGTTCGACAAAAGGTTTCGCTGAAAGCCGAAGGTCTTTCCGAACAAGTAGGAGCTTGGGGAGATGTTTCAATGACAGTCACGCCAACATGTTTTGTGCCTTCGGTGTAACATAAAGAGCTCGACATGATGTCTCGGTGAACGAGGGTAGTCTTGCCGAGAGATATTTCCTTCGATATGAGGTTTGGACGAATGACGAAGGTCCTGTCGACAGGGGGTGCCTTCGGTATAATATTTTGAGGTTGGGGAGAAGTCTCCCTGATCCGATAGTCTTGCTGACCATTGTGAACAAGAAGGTAGGCTCCCGCTGAAACAAGATGGCTTCAGCAAGATGTCTCGCCGACCCGATAGGGTCTTACCGAAGTGAAGTGAACTCGGGGAAAGGAAAGGAGCTCGCTATGAGGTCTTGCCGACCATCGTATGTCTTGTCGAATGCTGCTGCAAGGTCTAATCGCATCGGGGAGACACGATTAGTGTCTCACCTACATGCGATTTTGTCTGAACAACCTTTGACCATCTGGTGATTCCATGAAGCATCTGTTCAACCAATCGGAGGAAGCTCCAGGAGAGTCGTGGCAGTTTGATCCCTATCACGAAGATCAGGGGAACATAAGCAACGTGGATCTGCTCTGAAAATAAAGCGATGAATCAATTCGATATCTAGGAGGTGTCATTGGTAAACAGAAGGGCAGAGACTGCAGGGACAACTGGGATATCAACTAAAGGGGGGGGATTGGCATTAATAATAATGCTTTAGAGCATTCAAAGCGGCCCTTCAAGGAGGTTCGAATATAGACACGGAGGCCAGAAGTAAATGCAAGTATTACATAAGATCTGAAGGCTTCTCCTGAAGGCAATCCTTCACCGACATGGACAGTAGGGACGAAACATTAATTTCATAAAAAATATCTAAGGGGAAGATCTTTCGGAAGGCTGATATTTTTGTAAGCCCTAGGGGCTGACATCTTTTTGTATATAAGGCATTTTTTCCTCTTTGTAAAGGAGTTCTCCTTATGCTTTTCTGAAGTTCGTGACTTTTGCAATCCTTTCTTAGATTAGCAAACTTTTGTAACTCATTTTGGAGCATGATATATAAATTTTACCTTGGTTACCATTGATGGTTCAATTTGCCTTCTAGTTCTTGCAAAATATTGTGCATTTTCAGGTGATTGATCAAGCTACTTCATGAAATCTTTCTTTTCCTTATAGCTTTGTCTCATGTTAGCATACCTTTCTTTGCAAAAGTAGTATTATGTAGGTTACAAATTGTGTTTACTTAATTGCACATGAGCTTTTAATTTGTGAAAATTTTCTTTTCCTTCTTGAAAGTGTGTGCATGTCAAACTTGTTTGTGAAATACTTATGCATAATCTACAAAAACTTATTGTGCAGTACCATATCCATCATCAGTACTCAAGTGTAACTCGAGTGTCTCATTGTTCTTGTCATTTTGGTGTATCACTATAGGGTTTAGTTTTATTTTTATGTATTAATTCTCCTTCTCCCTTTTCCTTACAAGATCAGTAGTTAGGTGACACTATAGGAAGCCGACCTTCTCTGGAGGTTGACCTCTACCTATAAGTGACCCACAGCTTTGGAGGTCTTCCAATGTTACACTGAGGTGTTGAACATCATGTTCAACAAGGGTGCAATTTCAGTAGATAACAATTTTGGTACGCCCGGTGGGACTCAATCAGAAGTAAAACTCCTAAGTCTTGTTGTTTTGATATGCTGACAGTGAGCTAATAGCCTTTTAGAGGTCATTTTGTAAGCATATATGGTGACTCTGAGTTTGGAAAGTAGCAGAAAAGCTAGTGCATTAATAATAAATTCAACATACTGAGAGATTTGGTGTTTACCTCAGTATCATTCATCCTTTGGAGGCAGTTCAAACAACACATGGTGACTCCAAGCTCAAATCTTCTGGTTTCACAGGCACAAGTGTTGGTATGTCTCAAAAGAATCTCTTAGTTTTGAGTTTCTAGCTCTTTCAATAAAAAGATGTCCAATATTTATGAAAATGCTTACTATTACCCTCTGCATCATGAGTATGTTGCTCCTACACCTTATCAGTCACATTCAACCAACCCTAATGTTGGTTTTAGCCTAATTTCCCTTGCAACAACAACTAATTAGCATTTTCATCATGTTTCCCACCCTCCCACTCCAGTTCAACCTTTGTTTCAATCCATATTTGATCAAAATCAACCCCAAGAGGAGGTTTCTGATGTTAACCAGTATGATTATTTATATAATCAGCCTCAAAAACATCCATACCGGAACATATTGGACCTGCTCCAACAGATTGACCATACGTTGTGGGATCGAATTCAAGGTCTTCACAATATGATGATTAATGATATTAGTAAGGTGCTTGCATGCCTATCTAGGATCATGTTGGTTGATATCAAGGTGCATAAAGGTACCATTATGCAACAGCAGGAAATGGCTGAACAAGTCTACTTTTATGATCAAGAAAGAGTGGCATAAAGAATCCAGTTTGAGGGAGACCTTAAACAGGAAATAGCTACTAAATAAGGACAAATGAAGTTGTCTGCTCAGGTGCAGAATACTCAAGCTTACTCAGATTATCAACACCAACTAATGGAGGAGTTTCAAAAGAGGCAGCTTGAGGGGAGTTTCAAAGAGCAGAGTGTTGCAGCTAAAGAGGGGCAGACCCTCGATCAAACTAACTCAAGCTCATTCACCATGGAGGAGATTAGAATTCCAAATCTGTTACATCTAGCTATGGAGGAATATAGAAAGCAATAGCATCAAATGATTGAACAACAAGAAAGCATTGGTGAGTCGCTAATTGGTGGCAACCAGCAAGACAATGGAGGCTTAATTCGGGAGGAAAAGCCTGAAATTGAACCTGATTCTATCCTCTAGGGTGAGAGTTTTGATGTTTTTTAGCATGTTCTGGGTGAGGAAGCCAATGTTGAGCTTTTTGAAGAGTTGTGCACATGTATTATTGAACAGTTTTGTTCAACATTGGATGTACAAGAATCAGAAGAGGTTGAGGGTCATGATGATCTTGAGCAGCAACTTGTGGAAATGTTGAAAATATAGGAGGAGCCTCATGAACCTATCTTACAAGATTATATCTGGTTAGATGAGCTTCCATTCTTTTGTGCAGAAGATGAACATACTGAGGAGGTTTTCATTTTCCCACCAAGTCAGCCACAAGGATTCGACCTTTTCAGGCAACAAGATGATAAAGAGGTCACCCATGAGTAAGAGATGAGTGAGGAAAGTTCAAGCTTTATCCTTACCAGAGGTTGTTCAATTAGATACCTAGCTCAGACGGAGTCCAATACAACACCAAGGACCAACCTTGTACCTACACATGAAGGTACAGCGAAACAAGATATCTAAGATGCACTGACAGCCAAGCAAGAGTATGTTTAGCCCACTTACCCTCCTTTGGTTGACAATATATATGGTCTGTCTAGTGAGGTAAGTGAACTCATTTACCTCTTTCGAAAGGTAGTGCATCACCTTGTTAAACATTTTTCTATTTTTCCCTTTTACTCAGTTGTCCTTAAACATGCCAGTCACTGCATATTGAGAAGGATGGGCAGCTATTTCAGTCATCCTGTGAATGGTTTTGTTTGACCAATTTCTTACAAGTTAGTGAAGGGTAGGTTTAGTTGCAATTTTTCAATTCCCTAAGTGTTGTTCCAGCACAGATAAATAGTTTCACTTCAATAGTTTCCTGTTTTCAATAAATGTCTGAGTGATCTGATTTATAGGTTATAGACATGTTGAGCTATGAACAAAGTTGATGTTTTAATTTTTTCTGAGTTTTCCTAATGACCCCTTACCCAATGGATAGGCCTAGGCTATTAGTTTTTGTGTTTAGCAGGTAAACATCCAGCAAAGGTCGCCAGAAACGTTACCCAATTTTCACCTAC
>VDFB02337998.1:0-17074 GCA_007258455.2 Sequoia sempervirens
GGTGATGATGGTGTCTCTTAGAATACTGCAAGTAGCTACGCTAGTGGTGGGAGATAAAGGAATCAGCTACAACATCTCCACCATCAACCTGGGAACTGCTTCAAGGGAGCAAAAAGTGGATCACCTTTAGGAGTTTGTCACCACGGTGGTGCACTTGATCCAACAAGATAAGATCTCCAAGGATGAGCTCAAGGCACAAGTGGTTGATCTAACAGCCTACATCTAACAGTGGTCATCAGCAGAGGAACTGCCTACCACGTCTTCAGCTCTACCGCAATTGTTGTCCAAAGAACAAATAGACAAGCTCGAGAAAAGAAAGAACTTGGATAGGACCATGGAGAGATGGTTCTGGAAAGTATTACATGTTGGAAACATGGGCATCAGTCATGTTGTTAGGATAGCAAACAATTTCTTGGATGTACAAAAGTCTCTTTAGGGGAAAAAGAAACTTTGCACTGACTTCCCGAGGAGATATGAGTCTACTTAACTGAATATTGATGCTATCCTCAAACTATCAAGTAAGACTTGGGAAAAATAGCTTGCATTCAAGAAGGATATTCACTGGCTAATGGATGTGTGGAAGTGGGATTTCAAAAATTGAAAGGAAATGTTGGAGCAAGTGCTTGACAAGGTGGATCCAGATATTGATTGGGCCAAGGATTTTTGGGTGGATTGCAGTCGATATTTGAAGCTAATGATGGGGTATGATATTCATGTTGTCCAAATTGATCCGAAAAAGATAAAGCCTCATTTCTAGAAGAAGATGGAGGATGGGATGTCAGATGAGATCACTACTGACTTCATGAGTTTTTCCACCTGAGCCTTTGCCCAATCTGAGCTATTCAGGGACCATCCTGCCAAATACAATGAAAACTAGGAAAAGCTCATTGACAGATCCAAGGAGTGGAGTTACCAGATGCTGCAATCCAAAATTTTGGAAGTTGATAAGCTCCAACCGTTAATTTTGAAGTTCATGGAGTATGTTGCTTTGAAGAAGCAGGAAAGCAACCCTATTATTGATGAAGAATTCCTAATAGAATAGCTATAGCAAAGGCAATCAGCAAAAAGACAAAATTCTACAGTGTTGTCACTAGAAGACAAAATAGGGATAAGGACAAGAATGTATTTTAAAATGTAATATATTTGGGGGGTAGGTAGAACCCTATTATGTTGTGAATTTTGTCCACACAATGTAAATCAATCTTGGCCATTCATTCTACTTTTTGGACACTATAAATAGGGGGTCTCCTCTCATTTTCAAGAGAGAGTTGAGTTGTAATGACATGCTGCTGAAATTATAATAGAAATACATTGAATTTGGTGGATTTCTAAGTTTCTTTGCATGTTTCATGATTCATCGCCCATAGTTAGATGATTTGGTCAGATTTACTTTGTTGTTTCAGTTAGGTTTAGCTTGCTTTGATATGTTTAGTAGTGTTGTCCTATGGTTGTAAATATTTTTGCTATGTAGATGCCTTTCTTGTCCATACTTTTTGTTGTTTACTATTGGAAAATGGCTATGTAAAGTTATTTTGGACTTGAATTCAATTTTTCCCCAAAATTTTATCTTTATTCATGCATGTGTATGGTGAATGAATGGTAAAATATTTGTAGTCCTTAGAAGATAGCACAAATTTCATGACACTACAAATTTTCTAGTTAAGTGAGATTTTGTTTAAAGGAAGTTGTCCAAAGTAGAACCCTCCATGATCACTATTCATAGATAGTTTTAGGTCCAGGAACCTCTTCTCCTCCCTGCCTTTTCCTTTTTTTTTAGAAATAACCTATGCTAGGATTCAGTGCACATTGTAAAGCCAAACCTTAAGGAAATATTGGAGTTTCATACTGTTGTTCAAACCTATAGCAAAGTGCACATCAACTTCCTATCTTAGGAGCTCTATTTCAAGATTCACTTCATTTCATCCAGCTTCGTAAGTCTACCTTATGATTACCAGCAAAATCACGTCAAATATCAACTAAGGAATTCCATGCAAGTCATGACCTTACACCTGAGAGACCTCGAGGGTGATTTTCAACAACTTGTTGTTGGAGATTTCCTTTCAAGAGAGGTAGTGCATTTATGTATTACCTATTTTGAGAAAGTGTGCAAAACACCGCATCAATAGGGACCAGTTCCCAAGTCTGATTCTTCTCAATCTGCTCTAACTCTTCTTTCATAGATTTGATCCAATTCTCATCTTTGCATGCCTTAATTACTATTTTAGTTTCCACCTCTAAAAGTAAACAAAAGTTTATTTTTTCCTCTATCATAGTAGCTTTTCTTCTTGTCAGCACACCTTTTATCTTATCTCCAATGATCTAATCTTCAAAATGATTCTTCTGCAAATACTTAGGATTCTTAGGGATCTTTTCTAGAGCTTCTTCCTCTTCGACTATCATCTCTTTTTCCTTCTCTTCATTTGTTCTTCTTCATTGCAAGAGGTGCATCATATTCATATCCTTCTATCCACACTAAACTCCGTAGTGGTTCTTCATCCACCTTGACATTTACACTCTCAACAATCTTCTTCAAACTTTTATCATGGAACTAGTAGACATTTCTCTTTGTAGAGCATCTAAGGAAGATTCCTTCATCAGATCTTGCATCAAACTTTCCTAATATTTCTTCATCTCTTTTGATATAGAATTTTCTTCCAAACACTTTGAAATATTTCACAATGTGAGGTTTACCGTACAATAACTCATAGGGATTCTTAGAATTGTTCAATCTTTCTTGACTTATGTTAAGAATGTAGATTGCAATATGAATAGCTTCTCTCCAATAGACATCCCATAAATTTTCATCATAGTCCTTGCTACTTCTTGGATTGTTTTATTCTTCCTCTCTACAACTTCATTCTACTGAGGAGTCCTAGGGGTTGACAATTTTCTTTTTATTCCATGATCTTCACAAAATTTATTAAACTAATTAAAGGTGAAATTACCACCACTATCAAACCTTAAGAACTTTATTTTTAGATTCATTTCATCCTCAACCATAGATTTAAATGCTTTAAACTTGTCTATAGATTCTAATTTTTCTTTGATAAATATCACCCAAGTCATTCTAGAATAATCATCAATCAATAACATGAAATACCTGTCACCTTGAGAGATTCTCATTCTATTAGGTCCACATAGGTTTGTAAGCATCAACTCCAAAGGACCTATGGTAGAATATTCTTTAGTCTTGAACCTCTTCTTTGTTTTCTTTCCAAACTTACATTCCTTACAAATTATGTCAATAGGCTTTATAATCTTTGGCAGATCTCTCACAACATTAGTAAAATTGATCTTTGCTAGGCTATCAAAATTGATGTGTCCCATTCTTATATGCATAGACAACTTTCATTAATTTGAGACATAAAGCATTTAGCACCACTACCTTTGAGCTAATAAACATTACCTTTTGTCCTTGTCCTTGCAGCAACCAAAGTTTTGAACCTCTTTTTTATTTCACAACCATCATCCTAAAACACAAAATTGTATCCTCTACTACACATCTATCCTACACTAAGAATATTATGCCAAAGACCCTTGACATAAAAAACATCATCTATTTTATGCTTGTCATCAAAACTAATTGAACCTTTTCCACGAATCTTAGAAAATGTATCATCACCAAACTTAACAAGACCACGATCATATTTTTGAAGTTTAACAAACTTACTCTTATCACGTGTCATATTATTTGAGCATCCACTATCAATTATCCAATAGGTTCTTTCCTCTCTTGCATGAAAAGCAATCACCATAGTTCCTTCAATGTTGTGAACATTACCAGAGAACTTTCCTTCACAAATCTTTCAAAATTAGTAGAATTAGTTCCAAAATTTAAAGACATGAACAAGAATTCATCACTGTCATCATCAAGATAGTTTGATTCTTCATCATCAAATACACCATTGTCTTTTTCATAATAAGTCTTCTTGACAAATTTTCCTGTATGATCCTTATATTTATCATTTGAAACTTTGATTGGATATTTAGAAGCATAATGACCTATCTTTCCACAATTGAAAAACTTAAAGGGTAATTTACCTTTGTATTTGCTAGTGCCCTTTTTTAATCTCCATACAAAATTTTCTTCCACCTCATCAAGATCATTCAGATCTGATTCATCAACCTTCTCTACCTTGCAAACTTTAAAACCAATTTTTTTCTTTGTAGCATATTAACCAAACTCTCTTAATTCATAAGAAATTAAGGCACCAAACATATGATCTCTAGAATAATTATCCAAATTTTAAGCTTCCTCAATAGAAAAAACTTTAGAACTATAAGCTTTAAGAAGAGTTCTTAGTGCCTTTTTCACAACTTCACTTTCTTCCAGTGTACCACCAAGACCATTGATGGCATTGACAACTTCATCCACTCTGAGCATGTAGGTTGTAATATCTTCATCTTTAGACATCCTCAAGGTTTCAAATTTGGATTTGTAGTTCTACATCTTTGCTTGCTTGACCTTGTCATCTCCTTCATTAATACTCTCCAACTTTGTCCAAATCTCTTTTTAGTTTTTAGACTTATCACCTTTCCAAGTTCTAAATCAAAAAGACAACTCAAAATGGCATTCCTTTCTTTTCTATTATTCTCATAGTCCTTGATCTCATCATCACTTGTTGGACCAACAGTAGGCATAGTATACCCTCTTTCAATTGATTTCAAACACCAAATCCAAGAGAGACCAAAAATGATTCCATCCTGGTTTTCCAATAAGAATAATTCATTCCTTCAAACATAGGAGCTTTGATACTCTTCTTATGCTCCATTCGTATCTACCTCAAGTGGTTAAGCTTTCTCTAAGGAACCACAACTTTGATACCAATTGTTAGATGCATAGGAAAACTGAGAGGGGGGTTGAATCAGTTGTACATTGAAATATTCAATCTCTTATTAACTTTCAAATCCTTATCAAACTTTAAAACCTCATACAACATTAGTAGAATGTAAACATGTGAAAAAACACTACAAAAACAACCATACACAAGAGAACACTAGATTTACATGGAAAAGACTAAGTCGAGAAAAACCATGGTGAGGATTAGCTCACATATATATGAATAAAAACATCAAATATAATTAGGCTCACTGCCTAGAAAATGAGATTGCCAATAAGAAAGAAGAATAGAAGAAACTGTTATAGAGAGATTCACTATCTTAGAGCAACAAGAAAATCCACTACTACAATTATATGTCATCTACAGCCTTTGGCTCACTACCTCCAACAACTTCAAGCACACAGAAAATCTAAACACCTTCTACTCATTGCATTTGGAGTCATAGTCATTTAAGTTCACACTCAAATCACCACACTGATCACATTCACACAAAAACACTTTCCACACACTCAACACAAACTCCATCTTGCATTTATACCATTCACGACTTAAACAATCTCAATTAGGTCGGCCTCAATGAAACGTATGCACCTCAAATGTGCATCCACTAAGTAGGTCAGCACCAAACACTTCCACAATGGAAAGAAGTGAAGGAAAACCACACCAAGAATTAACTAGGACCCAAATCCATATCACCATGCTATGCAACACATCCATAATCCATGAGGTACCTCCACAAATGTTGCTAGTACGCCAGGTCATCCAAACCTAAACTAACACTACAAGAGACCACATACACACTTCTCTAGGTCTAGAAACACCACATGGACTACATATCAACACTCCACAACATCCACACAATATCCTAGAATATTCTAGCATCATCAAAATATTTTGCAACACTATCACAACCACCTGAAACAAAGATTACTCTCATATTGTGCATCAAGATGCACTACCACTGAACTTCAACATAAGAATAAAACTTACAAAGCAACTCAACACCAAAAACTCCAATAGAAAGTAGATATAGACAATATAAGCATGTTCCCAAATCCACAAGACAAGAAATCACACTACGAAGAAATATGGAGTAATCTCATTTCTCCCAAACAACCTTCTATACAGATAAACCTGTTGTCAAACATAACTTCCATTGTCACATGATCCAAAACTTGAAACTCTAGATATAGCTCCTCTAAACACCTCTAATCATCACATCCAAACCACACAATCATATCTTCAACCATGAATAATTATGGAGCATAACACTAAACACACCTCTATCACACTACACACTTTTATTCAGGTTTTCTCAGAAGCACTTGGAAAGCAAGTGAACTAGGTACATTAGTAACATCAACACAACACTACAAAACCTTCTCATCATGACTACAACATCTACAATTCCAAAAATCTCCACACTAGGGGTTGACATCAATGTGACATTAAACCACAATATATCCACAATTAGCACCAGTACTAAAAACATTAATGATAGTACCAAAAATAAATCCAATACTAGCAATCTCCAACAATCTCCATAATGTTGACATCAATAACCAAATATTGACTTCAATGACAACACCATAAACATACTTACAATATAGTTTTTTTTAATATTTTGTATTAAGTTGTTAATTAGTTACTCAATTAAGTTATATTTGTCACTCATAGCCATTACTAATCAGTATTCATTATAGAATATGTAACTATAGCATTTACCCACAACATCAACCTATAGCAATAAATTATAATATGATTTATTCATGTTTCCTTAATATGAATTTCTTTTTAGTTCAACATTGTTAGAGTCACCCAAGGACTCAAGCCTCTAGGATCACTTGTAAAACCAAATAAACCTTCTACAAGAGAGAAAAGCAAGAGCATAAATTTGTAATAATGAATACAAGATAATATTAGATTAAATGTGATCAAATATGTAATACTCAAGATTTCAATGGAATTGAATTGTAATGAAATGTAAATATGATGCCTTTCTTATAAAGGAAAAGTTGTGAGATAGGATTAGACAAGATCTTGACATGTTTCTTAATCTTGTACAATGAGATAACTACCTTAACATTATTAAAAATGACCTAGGACACAAGCATTAAATTCCCTAGGACCTAAGTAAACTTCACATGTAAATAGTACCTATGAGTGAACTAGATAGGTAAAATACCTATTTACACAAACACCCCCCCTTATGTGTAACTTAGGGAATATATTATTATGCAAATGATGAAAATATGGGTCCTAGCTACTAGGCCATGTTAAGTACCTATGTACAAATGGAATCTCTCACAAATGAAGAAAAGGAGAAAACCTAGTGGGACAAAACTCCTCTCCAAAAGAGAGATGAAAACAAAATGTTCTCACTGAAGAATGAGAATGAAAAAACCTCATATGAGTAAAAAGGCTTAACCATAAGAGAGAAGAAGAGATACCATGCAACTCCCCTCAATGTAGAGTCTCCTACAATGATGGTAGAATATCAACATTGAATGCAAAAGATGATCCAATCTCATTGAAAAAAATTCCAAAACCAAGATGGTAGGCAAGATATATTCTATTATTGAAAGGAAGATGTGAAAAGAAGGATGATGTGTGATGTCTCTGAACTATGCTCAAGTGTCTCCATGTTGATGTCAAAATTTGACACACTCCAAAGAGACTTTTTAGGCTATATTGATGAAGATGACAATCTAAAATATCCTAGAAATGTATGTAGAACATAATCCAAAGATAAAGACATCTCCTCTGAAGACAAAGAAGCCCCCTCCAAATGTTATCCAAAATTATCCACACTCATGTATGTTGCAAGAATGGAAGAGGAATGAAAGTTCATTGGTTTCAACCAGACAACTAGTTATCTACTAGTTGTTGTTGACTATATATGTTGATGATAGTGAGAAAATTGTATTAAAAGAAGGTTGCAAGTATTCAGCTATTGAGGATGTTGATCTAGTGCTTGTGAACTATGTTTTGTTTTTTGGTTGAGGTATGAGAGAATTTTTTTTGGTCCATATTTCTCTTTGATGAAGTCTTATGGTGTGTGGTTCTAGAGTTGTGTTTCTTGGGTTCTATTGAAGATGGTTTCAGCAATTCGAAGTATCGATCTTAACTGATCTATGTGTTTTACACTGGTTTGGTTGACCGTGTGTCAAGCACTATCTTCAAAGTTGATGAAGCATGTTGGATCTATTATGGGTCCCAGTGAATCATGTGTTTGGGTCACCCTCATTCTAATTCCACCCTAGGATGTTTGGTGCTGACCTAATTTGAATTTGAAGATTGGATGGATGACTTTGTATCTTTTCAAGGTTGGAGATAGTATAAATATAGAATATGATAGCGATGAAAATTATACATAAGAAAATAAGGAAAATAAGTGAAAGAGTAAACGTGATTTTGATGTCATTCTGAAAGTGTGTGAGTTAAGTGTTTGCTTCATTTGTGTGAAGCTACATTGAGTTTCTAGATGCAGTGAGCAGAAGGTGTATAACACCATAGAAAGTGCACAAGACAACAAAGAAGATTAGAAGAAAACATGCAATACTAAAATCTAAGATGCAAATCTAAATGTTAAGCAACAAAGAACAAAGGAAAGTAAAATGTAAACAAACTGAAACAATCTCACCAATTTCAAGCGTATTTCCATGATTCAGCTTGATTGCCCTTCTCCATTTTGCTTCTGTAGTATAATTTCCCTCATATTTTTCGTAAATTCGTGCAAGTATAGCCTATGATAGTGATTAGCAAAATATCGAAGATTCAAGACAAAAGTGTGCTCTCAAAAGTCATAAGAATTCGCGAGTTTTTGAGAGAGATTTCGAGAGAGATTGGAATGATGAAGATTAGACCAATTTATAGAAAATTGATTATTCGAACGACAGGTCAAGATCGAAAGACCAACGGATGGTTGAGATTGACAAATTAGACATGCATTATGATAACTGTTAGTGATGACTTGAGTGATACAAACTAGAAATAGGATTAAAGATTAAATAAATGATTTAATCTTCAGTTCGGCATTCGAAAACATAAGAAATATCTTTGCATGACAAAGATGAAGATTGATTATAACGACTCTTTGTTCGAATGCACGCACAAGGTTTAATTAATTAAATAAGAATATTTAATTAATATGCATGTACACGCAATTGAGTTAGAACTGGACGATTGACTGATTTGACAAAGAGATTACTCGAGACAGCCACTCAGACATTAAATCAAGAGTTAACTGAGCGATTTGAATAGATCTTTGAGTCAAGTAAAAGTGAATACTTAGATAACTCACATAATTATCTAAATATAGATGAATGCGTTAAAATAGAATTAATGAATTAAATAATTCATTTAATTCAAGACTCGATATTCGAAGAATAATTAAATAAATAAGATTTATTTAATTAAATGATGAAGGGATTTTAAATGAATAATTAAATAAATAGTAAAGGAATTTATTTAATTATAGTTTAATATGATAAAGAATAAAATTAAAATAAAAATTTATTTAATTTGACAAGAATGATAAGTTAATTAATAACAATTAAATAAAAGCGTTTATTTAATTAATGGGGATAGAATAAAGAAAATGTGAATTAATTAAATAGTAAAAGTTATTTAATTAATAGAAGAATTAATAGCGGATGAATTAGTGTTAAATAATTAAGATTATTTAATCAATAGAAGAATTAATGTTAAGATGAATTAATTAAATAATTAACATTATTTAATCATGACCATGAAGAATACAAATTATGAAGAATATTGAAGTCGTAGGCTTAAACCAGATTTCGGTGTCTACATTTACCCCTCTTTGATACAATGTCATTTCGGCGTTGTGTCAAAGAAAATCGATAAAAAACATGCCCCAGTAATGCTCCAGATTAGAATAGGTGAAGGTATGCCCCCTCGGGAATATTGACAAATTTCTGAAAAATTCAAAAAAAATTTGGAAATACTCTAAGATTAGTCCGTGGATAGGCAAGAAATGCAGTCAGGTTGAGGTGAGTTGGCCAGGGAGTGAGAGTGTTGATAGCTAGAGAGGGATGCCTGCTCCAGGATGGAGAGGAACTGACTTTGATAGACGGGATAGAGGCCATAGCCAGCGACGGGGAGGCGGCCGAATTCCACGAGCTCAGGGAGTATGTCTGAGGACCATGGCTAAGTTACGCTTGACTAGTGAGGAAGGCTGGAGAGAGGGAGAATACTACTCAGGACCTAGCGGGGAAGAGGGTTCCCCTAGAGAGGCAGGCTCCCGGTTTTAGGTGGCACCGCAGGTAGAAGGTCTGGAACCCCAGGACCCACCGCAGGGCAGGTTGCCTGAGGGGGTGGATCAGCCACGTAGAGCAGGGCCATATGACAGACCTCCCACAGCTCAGAGATCAGTAGGTTCCCAGCATCATTCTCCCACACACTCCCGGCATGATGGCAGTGGCAGTTCAGGATAGAGATACTGCTTGAGATTCATTTGAGACATTGTATTTTGATCTTATAGCCTACGGGCTTCCATGTATTATTGATACATTATGACATTGTGATGTGACACAGTTGAGCGATATATATATATATATGATTTTGGTGGTGATTCTCATGATATGCATTTCTATGTACTGATTATGCAGTCTTTATTTATACATGTAATGTTTATATGATATGCCTATGTGATGGATGAGTATATGTATTTTATGATGTTTATGCAGCTAATGAGATAATGTTGATTCTATGTGATGTATGATTCTATGCAATTTAGAGCTATAAGATGCAACATGATATGAATATGTATGATGTAGATAACTTGTGATGCTATACAAATGTAATGTGATGCATGTATTTACAGTTGCTTTATACATGGAATGCTTATGATATGTATTGTTTTTGATGATTATCTATTATGCCATGATGATCTAGATATGAAATATGCCTATATGTATGTATGTTTCTAACATGTATGTTGATGCAATATGATGTATAATGTTTTGTGTCACAGGACTCCATCATAATGCAAGAAAGAAGAACAGTTAGTGCAGAAAGAAAGATCGACAAAGAATGAAAGACAGAAGATAAATGTTAGTATTAGCAATCTTCGATATTTTGTTGTATCACAAAAGGAATTGCACTTTATCATCATTGGGCGGGACTAATACAAATGGATAAAAACACCATGATATGACATAGATCAAGGTGTGCAAGGTCATCCACTTGCTAATAACAGACAGTTGCAGACAAGGATTGTCATTAACTCATACTAAGGGCACAAGTTGCCCCAGTCTTTTTGTCAGGACAAACCACAGACAGCAAACAAAGTAAAAGACGGGTCATGAGACATCATCGCTCCTCTAAATCCTTCATGGGACATCCTTGAGGAAACTAGTAACATGACTCAAATCAAATTTAAAAGGCGATTCGACTGACTGACCGGTCAAAGAAAATAGAATTACGATACATGGGTGCTTCTCATCCTTCATGGGGACATCCTTGAAAGCTAGTAACATGAATCCAGTCATCAATTCAAGATAAATGATAAGATAAATAAGTTAGAAAGTCAAAAACCAATAAAATATTTTCCAAAACATGAGTTGTTTGTTTGATTGATAAAGGATTGATTGATAGAGCCTGATGTCAGGAGACACACCTACCGGATAAGACTGTGAGTCTGGTTTCGATGTTATGACTATCTGTATAAGGCATGACAAAGCCTGGTTTCAGAAAGACATTTATCGTATAATACGTTGAGTCAGATGTCGTTGATGTGATAACTTGTGTAAGGCTATGCTTGACCTTGTCGATTATGCAGGAAGGACTCATCCTGTATAAGACATAGGTTGATTGTTTCCCTTGTTGACTTGTTCACGGATGGATGCATGACTTGATGGCGATGTTGACAATTGTTGTGTACGATAATAAGCCTAAAGGACTAACCTATGCGGCCTCGAGGGGCTCATGATTGATAGCCTTGCCTACATTGGCCACCTTGAGGGCCTAGTAGTTTGACGACTTGACCGACAAAGGCCCAGGCTACAAATAGAAGAACATGTGAAAGTGAATGTAGCGAACCTAATGGAGTGACCTAGTGCGGCCTCGAGGGGCTCATAAGCTTGATGGCCTTGCACATGTTATACGAGTTCTCATTAGTTGACACTACCAATGACCTTGTCATATAGACATATGGATTGAATTATGAATTTATAGGACAAACCTAAATGGACTGACCTAATGCCTGGGGGCACATCGGTGGAGTAAGCCTTTACCTACGTTGGTCGCCGGAGGCAACATAGTTCGACAAAGCGACAAAGGCCCGACAAGTCACGTATTTCGACTCTGTTTTGGATTTTTGAAATGTTTTGATTTTTTTGTCTTTTTGAAGTTTTCTGATGTTTTTGTGTTTTCTCAGGTCATTTTGTGATGTTTTTGGATTTTTCTATGGTTTTACGTCTTCAACATAGCCAATGTAAGAACCAATATGACACATGTCAAGTGTCTGCCCCCAGTCGAGTATAAGACCAATTGATTATGCATAGGGTAAAATGGGGGATATGAAATGCTCTCGATGTCAATCGTTCCAAGTTATGGGAAAGACTACCACTTATTATGAATGGTATATACAAGTGATGGATACAAAAGATAAGAGGTATGTACAAGGATAGGTAATATGTACAGGGTAGTGGTCTATGTACAAGGATAGATACTATGTACAGGATCATGGACTATATACAATGATAGGGACTATGTACAAGGTAGATTAGAATAATAGTAGACAAAGGAGCAGAGTTGAGTACACACGGCGCCTGTTTGCCAGGTTTTCACCATGGTACCTATCCAAAGCGCCACCGAAGTGGTTTTCACCATTGGATGAATGATTTGTCTTTACTATTCTCTATATTATCTAATTTTTTTGGTGTTAACAAGATGCCTGTTTACCAGGTTTTCACCTTGATAATGATTTTTTTATTTTTATTTATTTATTTATTTATTTATTTTTGCTAATTAGGAATAAAGGAGCTTCATAAAAGCTATCATTAGAACCTCTTAAATCACGGACTATTGGTGGGTGCGGGAATGATGGTTTCCCCTTGAGTAGAGGGGAGTTAGTGCAGCTCACGATCCAAAAGCTTCCGTAACAACATAAGGTCCCAACCAATTAGGTTCAAACTTTCCTGGTTTGTCTCTTTTTGCTTGATTCTTTGGATTCTCCATTAAAACTAGGTCACCAATGTCAAAGTTTTTGTTCAACAGCTTCCTATTATAGCTACGACAAAGGTGATTTTGATATGCTTGGAGATGGTCTAGTGCCTTTTGTCTTCGCTCATCTAGGAATTCTAGCTCATGGAGTCTCGACACTCGGTACTCTTCATCATCAATGTGGCCTTTCAGGGATACCCTTAGGGAAGGAATCTCGACCTCAATAGGAAAAATGGCTTCAGACCCAAAAATAAGTGAATATGGAGTAGCACCAGTGGGAGTACGGATACTTGTACGATAAGCCCATAAGGCAGGGTTAAGCTGTAAATACCAGTCACGACCAACATCATTGACAGTCTTCTTGAGGATTCTAATGATGGTCTTGTTAGATGCCTCCGCTTGGCCGTTACCTTGTGGGTAGTATGGAGTGGAAAAGTGATGTTGGATATGAAATTCATCACATAGATGGCGGACTTCTTGGTTCTTAAATGGGCAGCCATTATCAGTGATTATGGACTGAGGGACACCATACCGACAGATGATATAGTTCAGGATAAATCTAGAAATTTGTGTGCTGGTAATATATGTCATGGGAATGGCTTCAATCCACTTCATAAAGTACTCAGTGGTAGTGATAATGAACTTGTGTCCATTAGATGATGTGGGGTGGATCTTACCTATGAGGTCGAGTCCCCATTGGGAAAAAGGCCATGGTGATGTGATAGGACGGAGCTCCTGTGCTGGGGCATGTATCAAATCTCCATGAACTTGGCATTGGCGGCATTTCATTACAAAGACATATGAGTCTTTTTCCATAGTAGGCCAGTAATAACCCAGTCTCATAATCTTTTTGGCTAAGGTAGGACCGCTTGAATGGGAACCACATATACCCTCATGCACCCCACACAAGGTTGCTTGTGCTTCAGTAGAATCAAGACATCTCAGTAGGGTATTATCTAAGGCGCGTCTATATAGGGTGTCTTCGACGATGGTGTATTTGGCTGATTTGCGGAGGAATGTCCTACGTTGGTTATTGGATAGGCCAATGGGTATGACTTCGGCATGAAGGTAATCATAGATTTCTTTGTACCATTGGGAATCGGGACCAACAATATCACACACCATTTCAGAATCTGGGATATTGTAGGCTGGGACCAAAAGCTGTTCTACCAAGAACTCAAACTTAGGCACGTTGTTAGGAATGTCAAGAAGTGATGCAATTGTAGCCATAGCGTCTGCTACCCTGTTTAATACACGAGGTATTTGATGAAACTCAACTTTGTCAAAGTACTCTTTAAAGCTATCAGCCATGCGCTTGTATGGAGCAAGCTTCTCATCCTTAGTCTCATAATCATCATTTACCTATCTAATTACGAGTTGAGAATCGCCATATACCTATAAAACCTTAATTTTCCACTTGACCGCCATGCGTAACCCTATCACGAGAGCTTCATATTCTGCCATGTTGTTAGTGCATGGGAATGCAATCCTAAATGACTTAGGGATGGAATCACCTTTTGGTGTGATAAACAGTATACCAGCCCCTGAACCATGATTTGTATGTGAGCCATCAAAGTACAGTTTCCATGTTATATTTGTGTCAAATGTGAATATGAACTCATCAAGAAAGTCTACAACTAATGGGTGATCTGCCTGTATGGGTGCGTCAGCTAACTGATCAGCAATGACCTTTCCTTTAATAGCCTTTCTTTCTACATACTGGATATCATACTCACTAAGTATCATAACCCATTTAGCTAGTCGCCCTGTTAATGCTGCCTTGCTGAGAAGATATTTTAGAGGGTCTATTTTAGCAATTAGCATTGTTTGATGGTTTAGCATGTAGTGCCTCAGTTTTCGGGTATCAAATACTACTGCAAGACAGGCACGTTCAATGTTACTATAGTTGAGCTCATAACCTACCAATGTCCGACTGATATAATAAACTGCCCTTTCATGACCTTCATCGTCATTCTATGCAAGCAATGCTCTGAGTGATGAATGGGTTTCCGTAATATAAAGAATCAATGGTCTTCCTTCAACAGGTGGCCTTAAGACAGGTGGTGTGAGTAAATACTCTTTAATCAGTTGAAAAGCCTCTCCACACCTAGCTGTCCATGCAAACGGTACGCCTTTCTTAAGTAGATGTTGAAAAGGATGTGTCTTGTCTACTAGCTGCACTATAAATCTTCTGATAGATTGCAACCTGCCCTGTAGTGTCCTTAGTTGACTAAGATTAGTGGGTGGAGGCATGTCCATGATTTCTTTTACCTTAGTCAGATCCACTTCAATACCTCGTCTAGAAATGATATAACCTAACAGCTTTCCTGACTTGACTCCAAACACACATTTCTTTGGATTGAGTCTCACTTTATACGTTTCTAGCCTCTGAAATATCTTGTCTAAAACCTGTAGATGTTCTACCCTTGTCTTGGATTTTACAATAAGGTCATCGACATAATCCTCCATACAAGTGTGTACTAGATCATGAAAGATAGTAGTCATGGCACGCTGATAGGTTGCTCCTGCATTCTTGAGTCTAAAGGGCATAACATTCCAACAATACGTTCCCCAAGGACAAGTGAAAGTTGTCTTAGGTTGGTCTTCAGTTGCAATTCTGATCTAGTTATATCACGAAAATCGTCCATAGGGACAATCTCATATCCTGTGTCATGTCAACTATCATGTCTATGATTTGGTAAAGGAAGTCATCCTTAAGACAAGCTTTGTTGATATCCCTAAAATCAGTGCAGATGTGGATGACCCCAATTGGTTTAGTGATTGGTACAAGATTGGAGATCCAATCTGCATAGTCAATAGATCTGATGAAACCAACGTCTAACAATTTCTTGAGTTCTGCCTTGACTAATAAAGCTATCTGTGGATGCATTTTTCCTAAACTTATGTTTCTTGGTTTGCTTTTGGTTGTAAGGAAAATGATGTAGAAAAGTTCGGGGATCTAACCAGGCATGTAATACATATGACCAAACAAAATTTATCTGTCTACATTACTAGAAGTCATGGAACTGAGGGCACCTCTTACATTTATCCAATGGCGCTGCAAAATAAACCGGAGTTGAGGATTCTCTTTTGTGCCTATGTTGACTTCTCACGATTCTTCAGCGAGCATTAAGGTGACTTTCACGTGCAATGGGGAGAATGTTCAAACCTCCATCCTTAGGTGCCTCGAGGTTTTCACGCCGGATGCATCCTTTCTTTACTTTTTCATTGTCTAAAGGTGCCTTTGGTTTCACCTAGAGACTCATCTTTTTTATTTTGTTTACTCTTTTTCTCATTTTTGCGACTGGAGGGTTGAATAGATTCCCCAAAATATGCTTTGTTGTCCAAGTCAATGGTAAAACCAGCCTTATGATCCCCATTAGGTATGCCTTCTCGTAGTCCCAGGAACTCAGCAATTGCTTTGTTGTTCTCAAAAGTGTCTAAGACAGGTGCGTCTTGTTGATCCCAATCAATGAGCTGGGGATAAACTAAGGGCATGTCATCGTCGGAGTTATCAAATTCTAATGGGGTCAAGGTAAAGATTGAATTATTCATGTGATTACAAAAATCTTGTACCAGGTCTGTTTTTCTCTTGGGTTTGGGTCTAGGTGGATGAATAGGTGGGCCTAATGCCAAGGTTTGACTATCAGAAACAGGTGGCTCAGGTTGCCAAGAGGTAGGATCAAGTGATTCCCAATAGTAGTGTTTAAACCATTCCTCTTTTTTCATTTTCTTTGGCGGATAGGAATTTAAGGGGTTAGGTGAGGAACTTAACATCAAGTCAAGTTCTCCAAATAACTTGTCAAGGTCCATGGAAGAAGTAGAGGATAGCGATTCCCACTCATAATCATTAGAGTCAAGGGAGTCACAATGATATTGGTCCACTAGTTTGTGAGATGTCTTAATATCTTCTGAAGCACTAACTTCCTCAAGTAAGGGTAATGGGGTACTGGGAACGCCAATCTGAATCGGTTGAAACCCTAGCCCTACTCCTTTTGGCCACTGAGAAACAAATATTGGTTTAATTCTGCCATCTTGGTTTA
>VDFB02337999.1:0-14495 GCA_007258455.2 Sequoia sempervirens
TTCCGAAGGAAATTACATTGTCTGTTTCAAGAAAAGGAAAAGTTGTTGCAAATGTTGTCATTGTGACTAATGATCATGGCCTCAGATGCAACAAAAAGTTTATGAAGTTAGCCAAATCTTATTCTTCTATTCTACAAAAGTTATTGAAGGATAAGATCATAATTTTGGAAAATCCATGATCTTTAAAGGAACCTTATCCTGATTGGTATGATGGGTGTAGGCACTTAAAAAAGTCTTGATGGATCACATTGGCTAACTAACATCATTTTGTCCTAAAACCCATCCTCTTTTTGCTTAATTGATTAAATTAGCCAAGCTATTTAATTGATTATGTCATTTTCATCTATTAATCTAATTAATCTAATCAGGTTAATTCACCCCCTTTCATGCTAACATTTCATCCCATTAAATTGAGTAAATATATTTATTTTATTTAATCCCTAAAGTCCTCTTATTTAATTAAATAACCCTAAGTTATTTAATTAAATATCATATCATCATCCACCATTTCATTAAATCATTTATTTAATGAATATCATTTAATTCCCCTAATTACATAATTATCATTGTTTTAATTATCAATTACTAATAAATCTAATACCTCCACTTGCAAAGGAATATTCCTCCTTTGCACATTCCTCCAAAATGAATATTCCCATAGAATATTCCTTCCCCTTTTGCACATTAAAACTTTGTTTTAATTTGCTAAATATCTATTTCCCTCACCCATAAGAATATTCTCTTTTCTCACTCGAATATTCTCTTTTCTCACTCATTTGGAAAAAAGGGAATATTCTTACAAGACTTCATGTGCAAGTTAACTTACAAGACTTCTTGTGCAAGTTTTGAAAGTGTGTTTGTTTGGATGAGTGTAAGCCCTTGATTAAATATCAACTTGCATTTTCAACCCTTGATGAGAATCCATGATCCATGCCTCTATCTCCTTTTTGACCATTGATTAGTTTTTTCAATCTTAGCCCTTCATTTTTCATTTGTTTTCTTATAAATAATGTCACTATTTGGAGACAAATAGATCCATCTTTTAACAACAAACTTATGCTATTAAAATTATTTGCACTTGCACTCACATTTAACATCATTTTAGCTTTATTTACTTGCATGTTAGCTTAGCTTCCATTAATGGCTTCCATGATAACATAGATGCATACATTTAGCTTATTTGTTAATTAGGATTTTAATACTTTGAAGCTTGCATACATTTATAGTAGATTTGCATACACCCATATCAATCATCTTAGAATAAATCATGTTAAAATAGCTTGGATCATGTTCATTTAGCTTTAAATCATGTTTTCATACACATCTATCAATGGTTTCATCAGTTTTTTTAAATAAAACTGATTGAAACAAGCTCATTATCCAAGTGATTGGGAAATGGTTTCCATTTCACATCAATGCAACACCACTCCCCCAATAGGATAACTTTCAATGTCTTATATTAGAGGTTTGTCAAACTTTCATGATTTAGAATGTTAGTTTTAATGGATTCTTTGTCTTTGTTTATAGTGAATGATCTTATTGGGATTGATGCTTAGTGGGTTAAATATGCCTTGAATTCATGTGGATTGGGTGTAGTTAATCTATACTATGTCATTGGTCACATTTTGGCATTAGAAGGAGGGCAAGCTTTAATGTTTTGTGTTTTTTTGTTTTTGGAAAAATTCTGGGTTTAATCTCTTAAATGTATGATTTTCCTTAATTTTTAATGAATTATATATGACTAATCTTGTAGAAAGGTTGTTGGTTTTTGAAGATCTCATGTTTAGCTTTCCAAAACATTTTACGATTTAAAAATTGATCAAGATTTGAGGAAGTTGTCTTTATCTCAAGTTACTATCCATCATTAATTTTGATGTGTTTTTTTTAATTCTAGGTTTAATCTTTTAAATGCATGATTTTCCTTAATTTTTAATGAATTCTATATGACTAATTTTGTAGAAAGGTTGCTAGGTTTTGAAAATCTCATGTTTAGCTTTCCAAAACATTTTATGATTTCAAAATTGATCAAGATTTGAGGAAGTTGCCATTATCTCAAGTTGTTGTGCATCATTAATTTTGTTGTGTTTTTTTAAAATTCTGGGTTTAATCTCTTAAATGCATGATTTTCCTTAATTTTTAATGAATTCTATATGACTAGTCTTGCAGAAAGGTTGATGGGTTTTGAAGATCTCATGTTTAGCTTTCCAAAACATTTTACAATTTTAAAATTAATCAAGATTTGAGAAAGTTGTCATTATCTCAAGTTGTTATAAATCTAATTTTCTAAAAATGTTTCTCAAACACTTGAAAAGATAAAATGAATTAGCTTTCAAAGTTGGATAAAACTGAACCAAACAACCTCACATTTACTTTAAATTCTGACATGCACTTTAAATTTTTGATTTCATCTGATTTCTAACATGTATCTACCTTCTTGTTTTGTTTTTTTGGGTTTTGCAGGTTTGGACAATACAACTAGAAGAAAAGAAGCATACTATTATCATTTGAACTATAATTGTAACAAGTGTTTCAACACTTTTGGAGAAAGTATAACCATTTGTAATGCTTTTATTTCTGCTTTAGGACCACTAGCTTTCAGATTGAGTTTAAAATAGACCCACTCAAATTGGTAAAAAAATTGAACCCTCCATCATTTTATAGCGGGTTAAAATTAAGACAAAGGCAAACTCACACTTAGTTTGGTGCTTAAGAAATGAACTTTCATCTTTTTCTTTGAGTTAAATTAAAATGTTTGATATGTCTTGTGGTTTACATTTTTTCTTCAAGATGTGTATGCTCTTCTCTCATGCCCGCCGGCGATCTTGGGAATCAAAGGGTATTTCTTTGACATTTGTATAATCCTTATTTTTTGGTTGGATTAAAATAAACCCCATGCTAGTGTGAGAAAAAGGTGTTGTGAATGCTCTCTCCTTGCTTCATGTGAACTAGGAGATCGAACAACAAAAGTAATTCTTTGTTTTTGTTTATCTTTAGAGGGCCTGCCTCCCCACTTTAAAAGGAGGGAACAACCTAAGCGGTAATGAGCTAAATCCAAGCTCTTTCAAGTCGCTATAAAATGTGTTTCTAACAAAAGTCATAAACAGGATGCAAATGTGTCCACTCTGGAGCCATTTCCCTTGATGAAATTATTCGTTATTTTATGTCACATTTCATCCTATTTCATGCACTCTCATACCCATTTCCATCTTCTAATTCCATTCTATAGCATACCATTTAACTATTTTATGTTGCATATGGTTACATATATACAAGAGGTATTTAATATAGTTTTGAGATTAAATTATAAAAATTAATTATTGATTGTTACATATAGTTTGTTGTTTTTGCTTCTTTGTGACTTGGTTCCTTTTTCCCCTTTTTTTGCTTCTTTGTAACTTGGTTCCTTTTGCCCATTTCTGCTTCTTTGCGAGTTGGTTCCTTTTTGGCCCTGTGGGTTCTTCGTGTAATGGGTACAACACCCAGTAAATGTTGCTTAACTTATAAAAAAACAATACCAAATTCTTACTCTAAATCAAACACAAATCTTAGTTAATTGCACATATTTGTCAAGAGGATTTGTTCAAAGTGTAGTTCAAGAATCATCTAACATTCCTACAACATGATTATGACTTCTTTTATTAAAAAAATGTACATATACTTTTTTTATATTCTTTATATGATTTAGATTGTATAAGAAAAGTGGATTTATAGATTTTTGGATGAAGGAATAGGCAATCAAGATTAATTTGATTTATTTTGGAAACTTGAGGTTTACATGCTTGATTTATTTTAAAATTGATTTGATTGATTTTTGACAATGAATTACTAATGGAGGGATGGTAGAGTTGACTAATTTTTTCCTTTTGAAAATTGAATCAATTGATCGATTAAGATTACCTTCAATGAGTTTCCATTTTGATCAATGAATCAACTAATTAATAACATGTGATATCATGAAATGAAATATAGGTAAGAATAATTAACATTTATTTATTTATAATTAATTATGTATGCATAGTTTTAATTAAAAATTAATTAACCACCAGTAGTTTCTCTTAATTTTTAATAATAAGGCTCCTAAGCTCATTAAATTGAAACTTGTTCTTAGTGGGATCTTAATTAAGACATATATCCATAATTTTTTTAGTTGGACCTCAACAAATTATAGTTTTATCCCTAAATTTAATAATGTGCTAGTAAATTAATTGTTTTATTTGTTAAATGGCTTGTCACTCTTAAAAAGTCACTTTCTCATTATTGCAATACTTTTTTATTATGGTAAGAACAAATCCTTTCTCCATTAAATTATCTTAAAAAGTTAATTGTTTAATATTTGCAACTATTAACACTTTTTTGATGATTATTTATTTTCACTTATATATTTTTCTATGTATTGAAATTATTTTAAATATCAAAACATATATTTTTTGTAGATTTAAATAAATAAATATTTTAAATACAATTTTTCTTCCAATTAAATTAAATTTTGTATAATAAAAAAATATTTTAATCATAAATTTTTTCCCTTCTAAATTATTTTCTTCTTGATATTATTAAAAAAAATAAAAATTGAATTGATAAATTAATACTTATAAAAAAATTAACACACAATTATGAAAATAATATTTTAAATTTTAAAAACTGCACCGTTTAGAAATTACATTTTCCTGAGAAAAAAGGCACTACTACCTAAATAATTTGTATTAACTAATTTAACGTAGTTTTCATTTTTTAGATTTGTTAGGAAGCCCATTTTATATGTAGATATTCCTTAATAAATTAGTTATGCCATATTTAAAATGCTGCTAAATATCGAGGATTGTGAAATCAAAAGTGACCAAGTATTTTCTTCCACTAAACCTCCATAATATAATGTAGAGTTTTCTTAAATAATATAATGATAATGTATGTTCTTAAATAGGGATTTGACATGGTGTTCACTAAACCTCCATAAGTTGAATTTTCTGCCAATTGTAAAGTTCTCTAACCAATCCATTTTTGAGCTAGGGACTAGAGATTGAGTTCATTCTGAATTGTCAGAAGCCTATTTGAATACTTCGATATTAAATTGTTCTCTGCAAATTTTATGTTTGTCTTTGTCATCTCGACTGTGTGTGCTTGCAGCACACAGAATGTTTTCTATTAGATTTTGTTTAGGCTTAATTTAGACGAATCTAAGAATTTGACTTTATAACACAATCCCTCTCTTATAAACATAGATCACTGTATTGACATTCTCACAAAAGTTATTCTACATATTTTCAATTTTTACCGCAATGGATTATTTTTGTGCAAACATGCAAAAAGTGATATAAGAATATGATGTGTACTTGTAAATAGTCATGCATATTAAACTCTTCACCTAATATTCATTCATTCTCCACCTCTACATTGTTGCCCACATCTGTGTCATCGAAACTAGTCATTAAAGAGATGACTATATAGTGAGTACACAGGTTGAAATTGTATAAAAATGCAATATGCATATAAAATTCAAAGTGAAAACACCAATTACTTGAACCAAATTAATATGTGAAATTGTGAATATCCCACAATGTTAATAGTTGTTACACAAGATAGCGTTGTATAATATTACATACAATAAATGTAAAACAAACTTGAAGGTTAAAATTCTCTAGATTAATGTGTACACTATCCTGCTCTCTATTACTATCATTGCTTTGAGATGCCTTTTGTACTTTGAATCACCTTGATATTATTAATGTATATGAGATTTTAAAAAGTCATGGAAGAAATGGCTACCCATGGAAATTGTTCATCAAACAAATAACTTAATGCAGAGTTAAAGATTCCACAAAAAAATATGATGAAAACGATTATGACTTTTTATGTCCTGACTCAATTGGTCTCTAGGACCTATTAAAGTGTATAATCAATGAAATTTTCTTGGATTTTTACTCCAAAATGTCTTGGAGTATCCTTGTAACACCAGCGCTCGTTATCTTCTAATCTGTAAACTCCTTCGATTGGAAATTCCCTAGAAAGAAAGTAACATATCAGATAACAAATCAACATAATAAATAATTATTATAGAAACAGTAGAGTTAAACAAGAATCAAGAGGAGAAATGGTTTTAAGTTTGGCACCTTACAGCACCCAGAAAACTGAAATCATGTATTTTAGAAAATTGTTTCAATGTGGATTTCGATTAAGTTATACTAATTTTGTTTGGTTATTCTGATTGCAAACATGTTAATATCATTAAACAAAATAATACAGCTGACATGTTAGTAAAAATGTAGTCTCATCTTTTAGTTCAGTTAAGTTACATTGGTTATAGACTTATAGTCATTTTTTTCATATGTTTCTGCTGTGAGAGTTCTAGTTACTCAACAAATTTAAAGATTAAGCTGTAATTATTTCACGTTGATTATAATTGTGAAACGAGGGAGCCTTAAAGGCATGACATGCACTAAAAGCTTTTCTAATTAGGAATGGGCTTTGTGGTGAAAGTCTCATTGAGACGTTGACATGTTCTAGTTCTGATACTAACGTCTTTTAGAGGTTCCTGTGTATTTTATGCATCCCCCTGCTTTACGATAAATGCTAAAGAAAAATAACTACACAACTAGAAATCCCAGATAAATTTAAAATGAAATATCAAAGAAATAAAACTATTGCGCTTTAAATCTATGTCACAAGATACACAAAGTGTACATAAAAATGGTTGGCAAATAAACGTTCAGGATTCCGTAGGTATATATTTATGCAAGTTCAAATGGATAACTCTCCACCCTGCAATAACTGCACTAATTGTAACCAATGCATCTGGTGATTGTTCTTGATGCTGACAACTTGTAAACAAAATTTGGAGCCGAGGGAAAGAGAATTGATAAAAGGTGGCGATTCTAGAAAATGATTTCAACAATGAGAATAGAAGACGAAGGCCAGGAGTGAAGTTGGAAAAAATTCCGTAGCGAACGATATGACAGCAAGGGAGTGGTATAAATTAAGAAGTTAACGAAAAAGATAAAATATGTCAAAGAAACTTTTAGGTGTACTATGGAAGCATAATTATATTTAGCTAGCCCCCCATGACTGGAACACACGCACTCAGTATTATCAGTGCTTTGTAGCTAGATGTTGAGGCGTGGACCTTTTGCCTAGTTCGGTCTGCTAAACAGATCACGGATTTTGGTGCAAGAAGAAAGACCCAAATGTATAAGACAAGCGAGGGCTAGAATACTATCCTTATATTACAGACAACAGTGCTGCCTTTAAGATCTTTTTCGTTATTTAAAGCACAGAACTGTATGTATCAACGAAATCATTAACGTAGACGTTATTAATTTATATTAATACTTCTTTATAATATTTTTTTCTGTAGTACTTAAGGTTCCTAATAACGATCTAAACTTGTTGGTAACACAAGGTCCAATGAATCTTTTTTGGATTTATATTCTAGTCACTTATGACTTGAGAAAAAAGAAAGAGTAGAGATTTTTCCCTGGCTTCTCCATAATTGATGTAAAATGAATCATTTGATAATCAATTTCGAAATACAGTATCATCTTTAGCTCAAAAATGTTCAATAACAGATTCTATAATAGTAACTGTTTGCAGTTTAGGAACTGATTGGGGTTCTTGTTAAATGGAAAGCATGAAATCTTATCTCTAGAGTGAAGGATAGAATAGAGTTCATAGTGTCTCAAACAGTCATGAAAACTTATACAAGATACTTAACAAGATTACTCAACATGTCTGTGTCAGCCAATGAATTCAGAATCTTATATGATCTAACAAGTTGAAATTTTGTAAGTAAATTCTTATGTCAACTTCTCACTAAATAAAACATTAAATTCAAGACAATTAAATTAATTGAAAACAAAAGTTGCGTAATATAAATACCTTAATAGATATAAGAACCTTCTCAGCTGCAAGTTTCTTTGCAGTTCTTTTATTTGCGGCATCGCAAGTTTCAGTGTATTCCTTATTTCCCATATCAACTTGAACTTTTACAGAGCATTTCCCTTCCTTTTGAGTACGACTAAAGCTCCATGTATAATCTTCCTTTTGGCATAACTCTTGTAACTCACGAACTGGATGGTAGCATAAAGTCTCTGGGGTGACGATGGGTTCTAACAGAGGCTTCATTGCAGTCCAAACAATTTCTGTTTTGAATCCCGAGTCAACGAAAATTGCACCAGCAATCGATTCAATCATGTCTCCCAGAACCTGTTATAAAATTATATTCAACATTATAGAAGTAAAAGTTACACATGTACGACTTCTATTTTACTCATCAAACGGAAAATTAATTTAAACTTTCAATTCGTGGACTCACTCCAAGTACTTTACCTATATATGCTTTACGTTATTATTTTTGCTTGAGACGATTCAAGAATATAATATAGTGACACAAAATCTAAAATGCAAACACAAAACATAGAAGCACGGTGATACCATGGAAAATATCGGGCACCGGCTAATTCTTTTTCAAATACGCCATTTTCAATGAACGTGATTCTTGCATGTTACATTGCATTGCAAACTCAAGAGTACTTTATGCTTGCTAATGGGTGAAAGGTTTTAATAATATTTATAAGATTAAGTAGTCCGAGGGATCAAGAGTAGTAGTTAAAAAAATAGCATGCACGTTTCCTTGAAAAATAAGTGTCTTATAAAAATTCAAAGTTTGTATAAGTCTTCCAGTCTTTTGAATAAAGATTGTTTCTAGATTTGCTGTGTATGTTTTTCTGATCAATGTTTCAGATCACACTTACTGATCTATCATTAGGAAGAGGAAAGTGAAGGTTAAGAATGCAGATATGGTCTTAAGAAAAAACAAAGGAACCAGAGAAAAACAAATTACACTTGAATAGTAAATAACAAGAAAAGGAGAAAAAAAGTGAGAAGAAAAATCAAATTATGAATTAATATTATTGTAATTATTTAAGAATTATATAAAAGTTTCTCTATTAATTAAAATAGAAGTTCAAAGAATTGACCTTAAAATTGAGTTAGTAAAATAGCAGTTAATATTAAATAAAAATGATACAAAAACTATCTACAACCGAGTAAATAAGGACAAACAAGAGAATAAAGAAATTTAATTTAGGTGAAGGAGATGATGACCGAACTAAGATGATGACCTAACTAAATAGGTAGAAGGTAGAAAACTTGGAGAAAATTAAAAAAAAACAAGTGAGAATGGAAATATAGAACACACCAAACAGATCAAAGAAACAAAAGTGAGAAGAAATTTAGGAAAGAAAGGAGAAGAAAAAGGAGAACAATATTTTCATTTTTTAAAAATGTTTGTTATTTTTCTCTTGAATATAGATCGTTGTTTTTCATAATGGAGTTGCATTTATTTTCTCTATATATAATTTTTTGAAAGTTAACATTAAGGGCTGCATACTTACAAAATAACATTTTCAAATGACTGCATTTGGTCCCTCTAAAGGTGAAACAATTGTCAACATTTTGATAGGTGCAAAGGAGAATCCACCAAGGATTTGATTTAACCTATGTTCCACCAAGTTTTCGGGTCAAGGGGGATGCATTTTGGGGATGGACATTTTTTAGGCCATTTTTGGGGATGGCTATATAAAAATATAGGGAAATTTCAAATATACATATGATAACATTGATAAGGTATTCATCATATTGACATATACATTATAGAATCCTTAAAACACAACAATAGAGTTCACATGAGAGTCGAAAAAATTAATATTTAATTGCTTCCATAATTCATTGTCAATGTGCATATGATATAAAATTAAAAAATATTAAGTTCTGCATACACTAAAGTGCCCAAAGGTTATAAGTTTGCACTACAAATGTCAAAATGACAAAGTCACAAATGTCAAAACTTCAAAAATTGTAAAATATAGTGATGGAAAGTATTCTCCCAATACTGCATCAAAATTAGAGTCCGACTTTGAGTCATTGCCACTATGAGTATGAGGGGTTGGCTCATCTATTGGAACTCCAACCAATCCCTCTTGTGTCTCCTCCTCATCAATTTGGGTGGCGTCCTATGGATCAACATCCCATCCTAAAGCTGGAGTCTTTCGATACTCTAAAGTCTGATGATCTTGGAGTCGTAAAGCATTATGCACAACCATTAACTTCTTTGCATGCCTAGAGGTCAACCTATTCTTCTTGATACAATGAATAAAGTTGTATGTGGACCAATTCCTCTCTATAGCAGAGGGACTAGCAATTTATGAAAGGAGGCAAATAGTAAGTGTCCTCAACTTTGGTGCATCTTTTCCATGCCATGTCCACCATCCAATAGGATCCTTTTGAGCTAATGTAGCTCTATCTATCTTCACCTTTAGTTTACAATCAAATGTTGGACCATGAAGATTAGTAAAGGCAAGCAATGTTGTGCAAAGTAAACTCGACTCCTCAATTGAATACATCTTTCGAATGGCCTTTATTAACACTTTTTTCACCTCTTCGTCATCACAAGGAGACAATCTACTAACTTTTGGTGCATACCATTTCCAAGATTGAGAGCAAAGGCTGCCATATGAAGCAGGGTGTTCATAGCATTCCACCACCACATCACAATGGGCTTAATGTGTTGCTCATATAATCCCAAATTAAGATCCCTATTACAAATTGCTTGCTTCATTTTTCCAAGCATGTTGTCAAATGTCTCATAAATCTCTTCAAGACTAGGAGAGTCTATATCAACATATCTAATGACATCCACAACTGGTGAAATGAAGGAGAAAATATATCTGCAAACAAAAATTTGAAAAAAGACAAATTATAAAATTAAAATAAGAATTTTAAGTTTTTTAAATATAAAAATCAAATTATAAATTTAAAATTTACTAGTAAAATAAAAATTAACAAGTTATCAAAAATAACAATTTTTTACCTCATACTGGACCACCTATCATCATTAAGAATTTTTTGTTTGATGTTTTTTCCTTCCATACTGCTTGCAATAGACCATCTACTACCATCTAAATTAACCATCACCAATTGGAAAGCCTCCTACACCTCAACCATCCTCTCTAACAAAATAACATAACTTGCATACCTTGTCTCCAGAGGTTTGAGGAATTCCTTCTTTGAAAATGTCCTAAAGAGAGCAAGTGAGATGTGATGTTTGGAAATAAACATCTGAATAGCTCTAGCTCCTATCACTACCTATTGCACTCAATCTATCTTCCCTATCTCTTTCAATGCGTTGTTCAATGCATGAACACAAGGGGTCCAAAAGATGTGCTTGTAAGCACCCTCCACCATCATGCCAGCTAATTTGCACACATGTGCAGAATTAGTGACCCCCTGCACAACATTGGAGGCCCTAACTTCCTCTATGGCATCTCTCAAAATATAAAATTGGAGTTTTGCATCCATGTGCTTCTGAGAACAATCAATAGCTCTAAGAAAATATGAGTCCGCTAAACATGTGACTATGATGTTGATAAGTGGTTGATGTCTAATATTAGTCCACCCATACATGACAATAGAGCAGCCCATCCTAATCCAACATTGTTTCATGTCCTCCATCATCAAACTCACCTTGGAATATTCTTTGCCAAGGAGTGTAGTGTGTAGTTTATGTTCTCCAAGGGTTGATGAGGGACCAACAAAAGCTACATATTTAAACATTTGTTTGAAGTAAAGAGAACGTGCTACATGGAATGGGATGGCATGGGCATAATTTTTTTTTGGCAACATGGAAGACTACTACATCTTGTGCATGCACATTGAACAAAATTAAAACTGTACCTAGCTAATAATAGTATTCGTCTTCCCTCTTGTGGAAACATGAACATCACCATTAGCACTACCACTAGCTTTACCGACTATAATGGGCATATGCATAGCTGATTGTGCCAATTGTGTTGACATTGGAAACCCCTTAAATCTTGATTATGCCTCCATATGCAATCTATAAAACTCTACCCTCTCATCCTCCTTTATTTCTTCACAAACCTTCACCGCTTTGGATTTAAAGCCGAATAGATGAGAAAACACTCCTTTGTAGATCCGGGATCCCTCTAAAATGATCATGACAAGTGTGACACACCACTATCTAGTACCCCATGAATTTTTTTTTAATCTTTGTCTAGGGCTGTCACCAATTAATTGAAGAAGAGGTTTTTTAGAACTAATGGGGCCTTTTGCATAAGTTTTTAGAACTTTAGAAGGACATTCAAATGGATTTTTTTGAGGCCGTAATGTCCCCATTCTAGCCATACGCTCTTCTGTAATTGATAGCCTATTTTTGGAAGCCTGTAGGCTTGTCAAAGGTAAAATTAGGGTTTTCTATTTTACAGGAGGTTTCTGATGCAGTTTTGAAGGTTTGCATGTGAGTTTTTGATGCATGTCTGGTGGAGCTTTTTGGTTTTTTGGAGAGCCTCAGAATGGTATAGCATGCATCTCCATCTGACAACCTTTCTTGGCACTTGCTATTTTTGGCTTGCATATTGGAGTTTCGAGATTTGGATTGCGGGTTCTTTTTGGGTTTTTAGAGAGCTTTGTAGTGATATGACATGCAAATGAATTGGGTAACTTTCAAAATTTACTATTTTTAGTAAGTTCTATTTTTAGCAGTGTTCCAGTTGGTAGCAGCACAGTGAGCTTTCTACTTTAGGCAGGGCAGTTGAGTAATTCTGGATTTGGCTTTCTGAGGTTCATTTTTAAAGAAATGATTTATTTAAATCAGTTAATCATTATAATGTGATTTTGACCCCTTGGCCTAGCACAATAACTTAATGTTATTTTAAAAGGGGGACTATGTGGGTGGACGCCTCATTATGAGGTATTTTAAATATTTCAAAAGTTATTATTATTCCTCTCTTGGGTTGGACGCCAAAATGAAGGTTGGAGAAAGTGAATTAAAAATTAAAATATTTTTAAAACAAGAAGGGCATCCCATTTGGGGAAGCTGAGGAGTCACCTCAAACTCTTTAAAAGTAGGCCTTTGCTCACTCTTTTGGCATCCATTGTTTATTACATCGAATTGCTGCCAGAATGGCTTTAGGTTTATGGCTTCGAGGAATGCATACCTCCTAGCAAGATTCAAGTATCCAATTTCATGTTTGAAAGATAACACCTAGTTGGAATTGAGGTTGCTTCTCACACAGACAAGCAGATTGAGCATATTGTTGGAGTTTGATGATTTTTGTCCATTTTCAGGTTGCTGGTTTGGTAATGGCTATAGGTGAAAATTACTCGTAAATCATTGTGTGTTTTGAAAATCATTTTCAGTATTCTCTCTTATTGTTCCCTTGGCCTAGGCGGCCCTTTGTGTTAATTTGCAAAATTTTTCATTGAGGATTTGAATTTCTAAGTGAGGTCGACCCCCTTCTTGGGCCATACCATGTATTTGCTGCCTTGGGATTCGAGCTGGGCCATTTTGGAGTAGTTTTCATTTGGTTTTTGGGTTTCTCTTGGTCGCCTAGCTTTGTAGATGATGTGTTTTCAGTTTTATGGGATTTGGTGATATGTGGTAGGAGTTTTGAGTGTTTTGGCAGTGCATTTACTTGCTAGTCTGAATATTCAGTTTGCTGGTCTTGTGAATCAGAATTCCATTTCATGCTATATTTCTTGGTCTTCTATTCACATTTTGTAAAGAGAGATATAGTTTTGACATTGCAGCTGTTTTGGAGCAGATTTCTAATGAAATTCAATTGTAAAAAGCTCATTGTAAATGCTGGTTACAGCAGTACTGTATCAACTTTCTGTCATTAGCATATTTTCAATTGTAACTCTCTTATTTCACCCACTGAATAAGTGGAGAATCCCCATTGCTTAGTGGATTCCTGCTAGAAAGAGGATGCCTACTATTGGCAGATGAATTGTTCTTTCATTGTAGTAACTTCCCCCCATTGAATAAGTGGTATTGAGAAATTTTCATGGTCGGATCACTGCCTGCTCATTTTATTTCCATCATTGTAATTCAGTTTGGTTTATTGCTAACAATCCCATCACCATATGCTATCACCTCGCCTTCAATAGGATCTTGGTGAGCATTCTTGGTGAAGGTTACTTTTAAGTTGATTATCTTTGGGAGCTAACGCTAATCATTGGTGTTGTGCTAGATTTTGTGGTGAAAAATTGGAGAAAAAACTAAGGGGCATATTTTAGAGGTAGTCTCCCTTTACCCGTACCACTCCCACACCATGATGAACTCCCAGGTTGCTTTTTATTTTCTTCTTCCCTCCCATAATGCCCACTATTCTCACTACTGCTACTCATGTTTTGTTTTCGAATTTGGAAATGGAAAATTGAAAGCAAAAACAAAAATCATACATTCCATCTTTTAAACTTTGAAAAAAATAGAAAAATAAAAGAACAAATGGAAGATTAACATACCTCTTTCACTTCTCTTGCTAGTTGCTACCTCACTCCTCACCTTTGTTGCTAAGCAATGCTGGTTTTTACAATAACACCCTCAAACCCTATTGGCTTCTCTTTCTAAAGTTTGGATGCAAGTTTTTTTTGCATGTAAAAATGAATAATAGTTTCACATGGAGGAGTTTTTTTTGTTGTTT